>JAAAKL020003930.1:0-21984 GCA_010016065.2 Carybdea cf. marsupialis auct. non (Linnaeus, 1758) | reverse complement strand
AAAGAACAACAGCTTTATAAACCTTCATACATGTTAGCCTCCAATCAGATACCCCTAACATTCCAGAGGCGATGGTGTAGTTTACCAAAGGCATATGATACCTTGGCTCTCTGGTTCATAACTTCATAATCTAGAAGTGTGTGTGAGTTCACAGTAGGCCTACTCCCTAAATATGCGAAAGACTTAGCATACTTCAAGCTTTGACCATCAACTGTTATGGGGACAGTTTGAAACTGATGTGCAATATATAAAAGTCAATTATATACACAATCCCCTTGACATTTCAATAACTGATATACTATCTAAATTTCAAAATTACCTTACAGAGCTTAAAATCCTACTTAAATTTTTAATTTCAAAATTCAAGATGATACCCTAAGGAATAATAGCAAGAAGAAAATGAAAACCCATCTGTGCCCCTATACAAACACAAAGTCATCCTCAGTCTATGTTTGTCACTTGATTGTATCATAACCTACTTTCACTAATTTGTTCACTCATTTTGACAGTTTTATTCCATTTAAGCACAAGAAAGGTCTAGTATATTCTTTGCCCTACCATAGTTTAAATATACGTTTGTCATACAAATACAATTCTTAATCAGGAACTATTGAAGCTTCATTCTATTGTATGTAAAATGGTAATCCATCACAGTAGATAGAGTGTTAATGAGTTCTTATGTCGATGTTCATGCTATGTTTACGCCTGCCCCTGCCATCCATTCTGTACCTAAACGTAGTATCAGTTTTGTATTATCCTTTATCAGTATTCAGTTGTTGAAAATCTGTACAGGAATTAAGAAACAGTGTTCAACTGCTTATCCACGGATAAATTAAGATTAATTTTACATCCCGCTTGTCACCTTTCCACCTTTTCCCTGGTTAAAGAGTCAACACCAATGGTGTTCTGATCAGGCATCATGTATCAGTTTCAATGTCACTGCTATAGTGCAGTGTAACTGGGTCAGATGATGTACCAGTTCTGCTGGCACCTATCTTACCACCTGGGTATTCCAGCATTGAATGGGAAAAAGCCCTCTGTTTTCCAGTATTTGTTCAGACTATTGTGATACTTTTTCTTTGTCTCACTTCAATTTCCTAGCCACTGCTAACTCTGAGTCAAGCTTCTTACTGAAAAAAGTCTTCTTTTGTCTAAACTCAAACATTCTCTAAACTGATCCCAGAGCTTTATTCCTCTGCCTCTCTTTTAGCACTTACTGTTGGATATCTTGTTTGTTCTTCTTTGATAATGATGTGAGATTCATCAAAAGCTCAGAAGAAAATTGTGTGTTTGTCAAAATTGGATTTATTCTTTGCCACTATGGTCCTCCTACACTCTCTTTGCTGGGTTTTTTAATTTATCCATTCAATTGCAAAACACAAAGTAAGTGCAGTACACAAATACACATGACATCATAACTACAACAATGAAAATGCATTAACCATAAGCAGTTAAACTGACTAATAAACTAACTCGATCTCATGACTGCTGAGACCCCTTGGTGTAAAACTGCATTACTCAAACAGCCAAAAGATTCCAGAGGACGGCTAACACTATGTAGTTTGTCTATCAATCTTACTGCAACATTCTCAACGAGCCCACAGTGAGCTTCCTCTGATAAACGCTAAAAGAAATCCCTCTGTGGTACACTAACTGCCTGATCAAACTTCTTACTACAATGCTTGCAATTGTTGAACCCTTGTCTAAACTTTGTGTTAGTGTTATCTTCATACTGCTTGCCACAAATTCTACACTCTAGGAGGTGCACTACATTACAAAATTGGAATCTAGTCTATGATTTACTTCTACTACCAGAAAACACCAGTGCCCCTAAAGTTTTCTCCCTCCACTAAGAAACTTCATATTTGACAACTTGCCTTCCTGCATCTAAAACTGCTGACATCTTTAGGTTCAGTTTCTTCTAGTAATCTTACCAAACTAACTGATCATTGATATTCTTAGTCCTGCTAAGTGCTATAAATAATACATACATACATCTTTATCAAATATTATATATATATATATATAACATTCACTAAAATACCTATAATATTATAATATCTTTGATGTTTCAATATTATCTTTTTCAAAATTACTGTTATACATACAATATTGGTGTCATTATTCAAAATTTCTGTACGTACCTACTACTGTATTTATGCATGGCAATAGCCATATCAATGTCACTAATCGTCTCATCATTTTCCATAAAAAGATGTAGCTTTGCATGCCAGGTGCTCCATCACTGGTAAAAGGGAAAAGGTGAGATACATAACAACAATTGAAAAGTTGTTTATGAAAATTTACTGACCTTGGTTGCCCGAGGCTACTTTCTAGACCATCCTTGGCATGTTTATGCTTATGGGGACACTCCTATCATTGGCAAGAAAACGTTTAGTCTTTTAAGCCAACTAGTGCAGTTAAGCTTGTCCGCATTACATGAAAACATATTTGCAAGAAACAAAATGATCAAGATATTCTACATAGTGACAGCCACAGCACTAACCTCCAGCATAAACTGTCATATCTGCAAATTGCATAGGACTGCCAAACCTATACAAGTGGGGGCCCAGCACTATCTGTAAACTTTTATTACATGTGTTCACTAATGTATACAGTTTTACAGTTAAGGCTACCAGAGTAAGCAAAGTGACAGATACATATATGTATAATGACATGCATACAATGGTACAGTACTACAATGCAAAATTGCACAAACAACATCCTCTATAGAACATTAAGACAGATTTGACTCTGAGTTGCATTCAGTTTCCAACCAGGATTTTTCACTAAAACATTTAACTCCCTAACAGCTTCAAATCATGTGGGTCTGCAGTAACAATAATTTTGTATCGATGTTAGCAGCACAAGTGTTACCTTCACCTATCTTGGGCCTTGAGTTTTCTTCATATTTGCTTAGGTGCCACATTAACCATAGAGGATGAACCCTATCCTTCTTAGTGCTTCAGGAGTCTATTACAATATTCTAAGGCTAAAGAGAAGACCCACTCTTTGACTCAACAATAAGAAATGCAGCTTAAATATTGTGAGCATAACTAATAATCAAAAGTGGGACTATCTATGCTTGTATAATCATGCTCAAATTTATATCCAAATTAAAACAGAGAATTTATTGCAATTGTGATAGGAATGCCACTAAGTAATGCAAAGTCTGATAGGAAACTCCTTGACCCAGTGGACAGGGTAAATCAAGATAAATGGGATTTCCTTTACATGAAAGTGGCTTAAACATTTTGTAAATGCGAACTGCATTCCTTTGTAATAATAACTGCACTAGATTCATTAATTTTAATTGTTTTCCTCAATGTGGATTAAATATGGCAGTGTTGAATCCCCTATTTTTTAGGTTTGCACAAGTGGTGCAGGTTTCAGTTCAAAGACTAATCTCTAATCAATTTGCTCCCCTTTTCTACTACAGCTTAGTAGTATTGTTATATCAAGCACCTTAGCAACATTTGGTATCAATAATACTTGTTGGCATAAATGTACTAGCAGGGTTTGGATTATCATTTCCCAAACACTTTGCAAAGAATAGCAAGACAGAGCACCTTTGGGGCAACTGGTAGGTATGGTAGTCAAGGGTGTTCTGGGGGCATTCTGAGCCCCCAGGAGGACCAGGGCTGAGACCTGGAAGCGATTGCATTTTCAGCTCTGAAACGGCCATGGAACGGTGGTTCTGGGTGGACGTTTGGGATGGTTTATGTATTTTGCCCAGATCCTGGGTCTGATCTGGATTATCTTCACCTAGTGACCAAGCTTAGGAGTATAAATTTGGACTGGAACCAGAGACCAGGCTTTGATCTTAGTTGCAAAATGGCCATGATCAAGCAAATAGTGCTGAGAGTTTTAAAAGGGAGAGTTATTTATGGACTAATGAGTGTTCATGCAGTTTATGCACAAATTGGAATTCAAAAGAAAAAGCACAATGTGTGCCAGATATTTTCCTTGGTGACTGGGGGCATTCGCTCTCAGATACAAAACCACATTTTTTTCTCAAAATTCAAAACTGCTTTGCAAAATGTGAGGTGGAAAGCATAAATTTGAACCCTGTGCACTAGTATACCAATGAAGTCAGTATACTAGATACTAGATAAAATGGTATCTAATCTAGCTTACCCTGTACCTATCAATTCATACACCTACATACTAAGTCCAGACACAGTCTTTCTTTTAAAGTAAAATGACTGTGTATCAAGTATTATAATCTACTCTACAGGTGAAGTATCCACCCTTGTAAGATAGGTTTTCTCTCTGATAAATATAGTTTTGGAATAATAATAACGGGAACAGAGATATTAAAGAAATTCCCAGAATGCTCTGGATGGTACCAGAAATCATAATCTTTTAGACTCTTTTTTGCATTTGGTACTTTTTAAGTCCTGATTACTAAGCCAGACCTCTGTGAGAGGGTATTGTGAAATACTCATTTTGTGATCTTGAAGATATCTGCTTAAGGAGGGTGCAAGCTCAAATAAGAGTGATGTTTTCCCAAAGCTTAAGGAACTACTATATATACTACTATATATTACGATCAATTACCACATACTGATAAAAAGTCAAGTTACTGCTCTACTGTTGGACAAAAAGATATCTAAAACAATAGTGTGTTATCAATTCCAGGATTACAGTAATGTCTGAGCCCTGTGGTACTGATGAAACTTCACCTTGTTTCTTTTGTCTTTTGGAGTAAGCTGTATTTTAGCCTCATGCTTTACAAGCACCACGAGCTGATACCACTATCCAAAGCTTCATACCATGAGGAAGGAAAAACTCACTCAGAAAACTAGCATGTTATGGAGCCTTCTATGTGCTTACAATAATTTGCAACACTAGTTACTTAGTTTGTTTTATAAGCTTAACTGTCAAGTAAGAGAGAATAGCCAAATCTTGATTTGTCACAAATTATTTTCATAAAAATTATTTTCCAACTTTTCCAGCCTTATATAATTAAAATTCTATTCTTTTCAACTTTTTCCATTTTGAATAGACACCCCAATCTAACACTGGTCAGTTACACGTAAGTGTGCAAGCCTTTGGTTTATCAAAATTGTAATAGGCGTCTGCAATAGAATAGGGAGCCCACACCTTCCAGAAGTAGGTACTGTGAAAAAGGAGGAACCAAACATATTGAAGCATTTTATTAGAACATTGGATGTCCGTCTCATTGGTATGGACAATAATTGCACGGGTCGATGGTTATCATTATGATATCCATTGTTCTAGCTAACCACAATCTTTCTTTTCATAATATCCCTAATAACAAGCTTTTTCATATTGTCTTGAAAATAAGTGGTTTCGGGTTTCATAGGAATGAGAGGCACCTTCTCCGGTAAAAGGGTAACATTCCCACAAGGAAAGAATGTGACTCCTTGTTCCTAAAAAGTAGGAAGACGATGTTATCAACGGAATTCACTTTACTAGTATTGCAGCCGATCCATTCAAGTAAAAGCTCTTGAGCAATGGTCCCGAGTTAGAACACTCAACTTCCAAAAGGTGTCTATACTTTTCACTATTTTCAAACAAATACTCATAGTATTTACTCATAGCTAGTTCAGCCATATCTTCATGAACTAGAAAACTGTAGATGTAGAGAGTAGGGTACCTGCAAGTTACAATGATCACTGTTCATCCTAATGACAAGCATGCACTTGTTCGTTTCAAGAGGAGGCATGGTAAAAACTTCTAAGACTTCCCCAACGGAGGGAATTATCTAAGTTGGCAAACATCTTAGCGACTTTCTCAAGTAACTCACATTCATTTTCCGAAAGTTTAGGATACCATTGCGAAATCGAAGGTGGTGCTAAGTATCGCAAACAAAAGTAAGGATTATGCATATCAGAAAGTGGAGAACAAATAGGCATAGTAAGTGATTTGATATTACTGTTCTTAACTCTTCGGAAGTAATATACGGGCCTCGTGCTTGATATTTGAAGAATCGATAGCTACCGTACGTTTCATTGATTCACAATCATCATAGTGAGTGATACCAAAGACTGCTCCTAACACTACGTTAATAAAAAAGCTAATGTTGAACAAAGTTGTGACCTTTTTCATATGGCTAGTTGACCGACTAATCTTGGGACAATATCCCGATCTAGTAGCGACTACTCGTTAGTTGACTTAAAATTCTTTATTTAAAAAATAAATGGGTTTACTTCAAGAGTGATGGTGAACCAAACAATGATAAAAATTCCACTCGAACAAATTTCCTCCGCGACTGTTTCAGCAGTTTCTACTACCAGACAAGGTAAATTCCGCTTTCTCACTTACTGCATATTTCTCCGAAGTTTGGAGATGTTTCTACGATACAAGCCTGTTAAAAGGGTTTACAAAGGTGAAGTCAAATACGATTTCTTCCTCGTCAAACGATAGAGCTTTAGCGCCCTAGTACCGACTGTATTTCACAGTTGAAAATAACGCCGGGCAATGCTAGTTAAGTAGCGCCGTTCGGCCTGTAGATGTACCCATTATTTGAACTGGTTATAATTCAAATCAGTTCCATCTATACAAGTCAATATTAGCGATTCAAATAAGGGCACTTACACTGACGACCTCATCTCCACAATAGAATGACTAAGTTCGCATGGGGAACATTCCATCTCCAAGGTTCCATTATGGAAGTAGCCACTTGATACTCCGATACCAGGCAGGACTATGCAAGACTAAATCAAGTTGAAAGCCCCTACATGCAGTAAATGCATTTCAAGACGCTGTACACCATATGCATATGTCTTACAAGACCTCCGTAATCTAATAATATTGAAGTCAACGGGCATGAAACTTTCCCAAAATGAAGATCCGTCTTAGCAACAACCTCGACAGGGGTAGTTACGTTGTGACTCGTCCTCTTCTGTACTGTATCTAATTACCACTCTTTGCTAAAATCCTGGGAATTCGTGCTTCTGTTAAAGTACTTCGGAATATTCAGCTCTGCAAAAATGGATGTTTAAGGATAAACATCATTTCTGTTTTCGACTGTTAAATTCATGTCAGAGAGTAGCCTTGATTATTGCAATAGCAATTCCATCGGTGTTTACCTCAGGAATGACTCAACCGAACCCCCGTAAAGATAAGAAGCCTGGGCTCCACTATTTACAAAGGAGAAATCGTCAACAAACACAAGTCATCCCACTGAGCCCACTTGTCAGAGCTGAAACAAACGTGAAAAGTGATATCATCCTGAAGGTATCCCAGTTTCTGTCCTCCATTTGTAAACCCTTACCTGACAACACATGTCCACATAGTGAATATATTACTCATACAAAAAATCCTTATTTTTAAAAGATCATATGTAATATAGGTCCATGACCAATTTAGCACCACCATGCAAAGCTAAGTGATAAGAAGGAATTATCAAGGAGAGAACTTAATACTCCCTGAAATATGTGGGGGAAAAGAAGGATATCATACCGAACACGCACTCTCACGGTTCCTCGAAGTATGTAAAATCTTACTAGGAATAAAGATTTGCAGTAACGATACTTGCGGATCTATATATAGCTGTATACAACATGGAATGGATTGCTAAACAATACGCATATGGATTTCGATATAGTTCTTGAATAAGGATTGGATGCTGTTAAAATCAACTATCACACTGTTTGTTGTGAGTATGCAGAGAAAGGAATTGGATTTTTCTTGTCACACCCCTCTCCTCTTTTGCTGGATTCCTTACATAGGAACTTCTATGCTTCATAGTGAAAATACTCATGGCTGCTTTCCCATATGCTCCGCAACTGGGAGTAACGCATACAGACCTTATCATGGCTGCATTCATATCTGTGGTACATGCTGTGAGTCCTCAAGATGTTTTATGTCTGTAGCTATACTTTTCTATAGTCATCTAAATAACTCTATCGTGCTCACTATACTTGTTCTATTTAAACTTTGTTTCCTGCGTCTTCTAGCTCTATCGCGCTCAAGCATTGAGAATCGTAGTTTTCGTAGCTATCTGGATGACGGTATGAAGTCGTAGCTTAGTGACAAATCATCATACGTTGCGCAACTACGGAGACCTTGGGTTCGATTCCCCGTAGTCCCACGATTTATCATCAACGAGATTTTCTAACACCGATGTCTGCATTCGGTTACTACAGATGTATACAACGAGTTTAATAGGATATTGCAATTGCCAAATATCTTAAGTCTTGCACTTTAGACCTATATATCGCGAGGACGTGTGGTTTGTTCATAGCAGCAAAATAGTATATGTTAGTCTTCCAATTGTACATATAATCTAATCACTGGCAATCTTGAAACCTGCAGATGAGGATATCCGGGCGCTTAAGAGATAAGGGTTGAACATAGGTAACCAAGTAGGCCTACTATGAAATGGAAGCAAGAATGCTGGATTTATAAACATGTCAGATACTCTAAAGTGAGGAGGGAACTTGGAACGATGCTACCTTTCTTACTGATAGATTCAGCGATTAACGTGACGTAATTATCCTTGTAGAGATATGGAGAGAATGTAAGCCCAAGAGAAGTCAAAGTACTCTATGCACCATCACATGAAATGTAAAGATTTCTCTGTGCCGCACATAAGATAAAACAATATAGTCCAGTATGCGTGGAACGTAAATATCCATTGCAAATAATGATATCTCAAATAAAAATATTGGAAATGTATAAAGAACGTATGGTTCAATAAAAGGCAGAAACTGTGAGTTCATAGAAGACAAAGTTAAATGAAAAGGGAAGGTAAAATGGATTCAAACACTGATAACATTTCAATTTAATCGCTGTATAGAGAAGTTTCGAAAGTTCATCGTCACTTCTCTAAAACAACGGCCTTTGACTGGTAGTTTTATTCAGCCAAGCGATAATAGCAACTGAAGTTGTTCTGAGGACATTGTGAGCTCGATTCACCAAACAAGTTTATCACAATGAATGCTAGTTTGTCTTCGATAAGAATCTGTTGTTAAAAGCAGACGTTGAGAACGAAGAGAGCTTAACAATAATACCAGACATACGATTTTCCTATTGATTTGTTACCTAGTTTGGTTTACATTCTTAATTAAAGACCTGCTTATGAACGCTGCGTAAGTAAGGTGACATGATGAACATGGGGCAGAGGTTTTCCGCCTTTATTAAGTTAATTAGCAGCAAAACAAAACGTTAAGAGTAGTAGTATTAAGATCGTTGTGTCGCTGAAAGACCATGCCTACAAATGACGTAACTGAGAAGAGAACAGTAGGAGACGAGGGGGACTGAGGGCCGTACCCATTGGAATTTTCATAGTAAAATGTTGTTCATGTGCGAGATTGTGTTCATTCTCTACAGAAAGCAATAGTTAAACTGTGCAGATATAAGGAGGTGGGGATGTTCATAACACATAGGGGAATAAAGTTTAAAAAAGCAAAACGAGGATAATTGTGGGTCTGATATGAACATACAATATAAGACGTTGATACGAATGAAAATGAATATACTCGTTATAATAATCGTATGAAGTAGAAATCCATGTATAAGTGTCTAAATGTCCAAAACGCCTCACAAGTTTTGACGAAGCAAATATCATTCGGAGATCCTGTATCAGCAAGTATAAATAAAGTGTATAGTTATGCTTGTACAGGAGAAAACCTTATAATTCCTGACGTTTTCTTCATTGACATTGAGAAAAAACTAATGCCTATCTAATGAGGTAGCGAATTGTAAAAGTATACGACCTGACTTCGTTTCAATGTTAGAGGTTACAGGTGTGAAAATATATTTCAACTATTGAGTCCTGAAAATGAATACGAGGCTTCAGTATCATCTTGTGTTTTCGATTGACCAAATGCATCCTGTTTCAATGGCTTCGCTCCTTAAGATAACAAGTGAAGCTGGGAGTGAATATCTTATCAATACCTGCAAATATTTTGTTTACCTTCTCCGCTACGTATTAACTTACCAGGCTATTAAACTAGCGGATGATTGAAAACCTGATTTGTCTTTCAAACTATCAAACAAGCAAGCTATATTATCACTAATTGGATATCCAAACGAAAAGGGAGCGCAACACAGCAATATCAATACTCCTCGCATTCCACAGCATTGCGTTTGTCAATATGAAGAGAACAAGTCAGCTAAACACTATTAGGATCGCGTTTTTGGAGTTCATATAAGACCATTGGGTTAATAAGGGATCTTTTTTAGCCTCTGGTGGTCCTTGCATTTTAGGTTTACATTTAGATTTTTCTGCCTGTTGCTCCTAAACGTGGCTGAGAGTGACTTCAGACATGAAACAACTGAAAAAAATGAGAATGGGTGACGTCATCAAGACGTCAACATACGTGAATGTTGTTATTTTAGAAGTAAATGCTTATTATGAACGTGCTTTTGATGCTGTTTGTATTATTCTCTTCCTTCATTCGTCAGTTTCTTATTCCATCTGCCAATCATTTTGAGATCGTTATCAGGCTGTTGCCCTTAAAAAGTACAACGTTACTGCTTGTGGAAGGTGCTATGTTCCCAATCTTTCACAATATACAGTGAAATGCTTCTGTCAATATCCCTATCAATGAACTGTGATATTTATCATTAAAGCGATAAAAAGAAACTGTAAAAACTGCTCCATTCTGAAGAGAACATAAAAGAAGCATACTGAAAAATACGTCGTCAATTGGATATATTTCAAATTCAATTTTTGCCTTCTCACAAACATCTCTCCATTTGCTCAATCATTTGACTCACCAAATATACGCACTCGCAAAACCGTAGGTATTTCAGGTGCTAAATTTGAGATCGTTGGAGTTCAATTTTCTTCTCAGCGAGTGTTTCTCTCTTAAACTATTCAGTGATGATGAGAAATGAGCATGACTCTCAAATCTCTGACCTTGTGTTATTGGTTCAGGAATCAGTCTTTCTACTACAGAAAATAATTGCAATCTTTTACTGATTTACCTTGAAGATATTGGACCCTTTTCTGAAATGTTGAGTCACCACTGCATTTTTGTCTTGCTTTTCATGTTCATACACTCCAAAATGTTGTTAAGTATGAACCTGAGTTAAAGTTTCAACTCTTAGACAAAGTACAATATTTTCCACAATTTTTGTCAGTGGGAGTGGGGCATGATCCTGGATATGACATCATTTTAAGTGTCCCTAATAGCTTTTGAAGTACTTTAAAACGCAAATCAATTCAAAATAGCAAGTTACTGAATGCAATTTTGAAGGTAATTTGTACTTGAAAAAGAGCTAGCTCGAGTATGAAGAGGGGCCATAACCCAATGCCCCCTTAATTACAGAACAGGGTATGATCATTTCGATCTCTGTCACTACCATCAGAGATTTTAAAACGCATGTGTTTCCTAATCTCTGCTACCATATAACGCTTTGTCTTCCCGAATGGTCTATCTCCAATGGTCGCCTCGTTCTTTCAATAAATATTTAACAAATACCTTTTACTGGATATGTACTTACTTACTAAACATCACCTGTCACAATAACTCTCATCTTTGTATAACAATTTGATGGGTGTCGATCAAATTTTATAAGGGAGAAATAGATACATGAAACAAGCCACAAAAAATTTTCTTTACTTTAAATAAATCTGATATTTAATAATACAATGAAAGTAGGTCTTATGATTAAGACCTAACCAAAATTTGAAAACTTTTTTCTAAAATCATAGCAAATCATTTAAATACAATTGTTTCAAGGTACCAAAAAAATTCTCAACATTTCTTGGTTAAGTAAGTTATGATTACAGTTACCTAAAGCCCTTTGGGAGGCATTTCTACTTTTATAAAACTCACAAAGATGAAAGTGTATCTCATATATGTGTAGTCGGACTGCGAGTTCTTATTTGATGCTACAAGAAAATCGTTGAGTCATTGGGTCACCCCCACCCAACCCCCCAGTCGAATAATAGTATAGTAAAATTACCCAGTTTTGAAAAATGTTCAACTTTTAAATAGCAGGGGGTGATGCTTGTCAGTTAAGTGAATTATACAGGCATTTCAACGGCAGCAACAGATTTGATTTAAGAAACGTACTGCATTGCATAGGCATAACAAAGATGATTACAGTGTTAAGAATTGTGAACAAATAGTATTTCATATTAACACTCCATAGTAACGAAAACCGGTAATTATGACAGGTAAGCGTTTTCATGCTAGTAGAGAGGTAAGAAGGAATTTGTCTAGTCTTAAATAATAGAAAAGTTTGCTTACAAGAGCTGCAAAATTGTAAAATGATTAAAAGAATGTCATGGAGGGAGTTAATGCAAAGGTGTAAAGATTGATCGATGGCCATGATGATAGAATGATATTATTTTGTATGATGCTACTTTATGGGAGGATTACACAGAGTGAATAGCAGTCACATATTATGTCGTAGTTGTCGGATACTGTATAAAAATTTGCCTAGATTTTAGCTTTTCTTTATTTTCCTCGCTATCATCGGATCTAATGGTAACATACTACCATTAATCAGACCGTATTTAACACATGCTAAGCCTTGATGGTTCTGATAGGGAGCTGGCTGAACCACAAGACGTATGAACCTTGGTATCTTATGTCCTCGGGGGCTTGGTCCTTCCAAGAACCACCGGTGTCATTCGGCAATACTGACCAGAGCGGCTGCGGCTCAGATTCTTTGTTCCACGCACCCATAGTCGGCTCATTGAAAGCACATGTACTATCTATACCATTAACTCGTTCTTTCACATTAAGTCAACAGATAATTATTTGGTACCGCAGAAAATTAGGCCACAGTGGAACTGCAAATCCCCCAGTGACTTTGCGCATGTGCACTATAGGAAGATAGTTTTGAGTTTAAGACATGTTTTGTGCAATTTAAAAGTTACATTACAAATAGGAGAAAGTCACGCACTACTCCACAGATTCAAACTGCTATTACTACTTTCAAATGTGCTGACAATCTTCACAGCTGCCGTCTCTACAAACAGCAAATGCGAGTCGCTATTCTTCCTTAGTATTCCTCCCACGCCATCAGAGGAAACAAAATACTAACAAGAATCAGCTGTGTTACATGTTCAGTGAGCTAAAAACAAGGAGGTCAAGAATGCAGGCTGCTTGATTTATTGGAGAGATATTAAACATTAGACAAGAAATCAGGTTAAACAGAAAAGTAGCACTAAATTGTATAAAGAATTGTTGGTGACTTATATTTCGACTGGTCAAGCCAGTCTTCCTCAGAGTACAAAGTTTTTCAACTTTTAGACAAGATCTTTTCAACTGTCATAGAGAGATATTGCCTAACCAGAAAAATGTGCAGAAAGTGAATGAATGTCACAGAAAACTAGTTTCTGTTATTGTCGATATAATCGATATATGTGCAGTGAGTTTGTTTAGCAGATTAAAAGCAACTCATGCTTAAAAAGTATGAAAAAGTAAAAGTACTTTATGCTGACCTCCATTTGTTATCAACATACGTACACATGGCAATCAGCACTTGTCAAAGACAGCTTTCAAAAGAAATCTCTTGTCGCTGTACGTTATCAGGGGATATGTTTGTTGTGATTTATGTAAACAAACGAGGATAACCCTTGCGGTAGGATGCTGGGTTTGTAAACATGTTGTAGTAACGCCATATCACCTGCATTAGATAACAACGGAATTCATTGGTTTAATAAGACAGAGTATCATCAAAATCTAGGTCAGAGAAACCAAAATTGCATAAAGAGGTGATGAAGTTCATAGATGGATGTTGTATAGGCTGTGCCCTATGGTTTTGTAATGGAAATGATGCTACCAATCAACCAATCGTAAACTAACACGTATCAACTAACACTACCCAGACTCTTTACCAACCAATCACTGTCAACATCCTGTTTTATTTGCATTCTGATTGGCTGCAGTATTTTGATTTATTGTTTTTAAAACGACGGTTGATTTTTTTCTTGAGACCATCATGTATCTAACTAAAAAACGTTCACCAAAGACGGAGCATGTCGTAGTTATAACATTAAATATTCAAGCAATTTCTAATCAGAATAGATAATAGGAATACTCTCAAATAGTGTAATCACACAAGGAAACCTAGTCTGAAAATTCCTCATCTACTTTCAAGTGCTACCCAGCTGCATGTAACACTGGACCTTGACCAATATAACTTTAAACTTCTAAATCATGGAGATTCTTCTTCTAGATTCTTTCTCTTGACTATTATCCCGATATGCAGGTGGAGACTCACTCTACTGTAGATGTTATTGGGAACTGATGTGGCAACCCAACGCTTTAAATCATGCTGGTCCAATCACGTGCCGTGGTCAATCAGCAAGGAGAAGAAAAACAAATTCTTTTCTTTCTTGCTTTGGTCCCTCTCACAGCTTTGGGATATTTTACCATAGGTCGCGTCGATTTCATTTCCTGACTATTTAGGTAAAGTCCCATCCATAAATTACCTTCATTTAATACTCCCAATTAGTCCCATCCCCAAAGTCCCTCGCGTTACTTTAGCAATCAACACCCTTTGTTTCGTCAGGGAAACCCTTACCTAAGTTCAAATAGCCTATTTAACTGATAAATAACAAGCTGTTGACTTTAAGACTTTCAGAGATGAATAAGTACCCGACATCACTGCGCAAGATCTGTGCCGACAATCAAATTCCCCGAAAGTCAACTTTGTCTAAGTGCTTTCGACATAAAATTTTAATCGTGAGACGCGATCCATCATTTTTAAATATATTCCATCTCTCTTACATATAAATTATTGAGAATGAATTAAAACTACTTTATGTATTACGGCCTTGATCTGCTTGGAGGGACATTCCTACCAAATGAGCGGCCCCTTCTGGTTGCCAATTCATAACTCTAACTTCTGACTTAAACTGTGAGTTTTACGTAGTCCCTTCCCGTTGTTAGAGATGGAACTATGACCCTCTCGGTTTGCTTCAAACTCCTCAAATCAGATGATCGGGTTTTCTCGGATTATTTCCAGCCCGTTTCATCGCTTAGATTAAATGAAACTGACTTTTCAAGTAGCGTCACTACAACAAAGCAAGTGATGATATGCAAGCAGCTGTCATGAACATTATAGCGGGTTTTTTAGAGTAGATCGCTATGGATGCATTTCCAAAACTCCGATACCCTACAAGGACAAGTACATACAGAGCAGAAAATCAGAGCTTTGAAGGACACTCCATGGAGAAGTACTCACAAAAAGTTAAGTTCTATTATTAATTCATACTACCTCCATGGCCCTACTGGGAGCCAATGTTAATTCAAATTTTATTTTGTCTTTGAACCACTTCAAATATCAAAGATAACAAGAAAGATTCGCTATTTCAATCTGCTTAATTAACAGCGATATTGCTCAACTTCTCTCCAGTGTTGGTTTAGAGAAGTGTCTGACACAGAACGAGGTCAAAATACAGCACTCGCTAATCAAAACTTCAGATTAACGCTTCTCCATAATCAATGTTAATGGCACAGAACTTGAAAATGCATTGAAAAAAATATTTCATTTTTATTAACTGAAGCTTTTTGCTGTTGAAATGGGTACATGTTCTACTGTTGAAAAAATAACACATTACAAGTATGAGATTGAAGTTATGATAGCTATAATATGATTGGTTGGTTACTTCGGACGTCCTTGAAAGCAGGTAATCATTGGTGGCTTAAAGAACAACGCACAAGAACAGGAAGTACTGGTCACATCAAAGCAGAACAGCTCACCTACACACAAATTCCTTCTATAGGATAACATTGTTCTGAGAAATAATCACTTGTAATAAGTTCAAATATTTCAGGAAAAAATGACAATATGTCACCGGGATTACCCTGTACCTATTTGAGTGTAATCAGAGAAACTAGTAACATTGCAAGATGATAAATAAAGCTAAATCCTGATATTACTCGTTGATAAAAAGTTGGTATATTTTCGCGAGCTAGAAAGAAACGCGTCTGTTTAAAAAGGCATTACGCTGTTGAGTTTGCACTCTTCTGAGTTGAGTTTAGTTACAAGCGGTACTGTTAATATACCTTTTATGATAAGACGAAAATCCACTGTTAATATTTTCTCGTAAACTTTGAGCTCTTACCCAAACCACTGATTATGGGCTGTCTTTCCTTTAAATGTTCAATGAGTGACTGTGTTTTGGCATACCTTCTAATCGTAAAAACGTAATTACTCAGACAGTTTCATCAGGAGGTTGATAGTTATTAATTCAACCGATTTCCTGCAGGCCATTCACTATTCGTTCAAAAACTGTACGTGTCGGATCGACTATTTACAGGAGCAACTGTAATCATGTATCTAGGATAATTCGTTCCTTCAAAATATAATAGAATTTGATATCACCTCGGGACTAAACTTTCTGAAGATAATTTTTCTCCCACGTGTGAAATAAGGGTGGGAAGATCATGAATAATTGCGGCTTCTCCCTTACTCGGTATTCCGTTCCACCTGCTACTTGACCTCTGCAAACCTTGAACTAGGAAACGTAGGACATAGCTTTACATCTTGAAAGTTTAAATGCAAAACTTAGACATGCTTTTATTACTCTTTGCATTAACATAATTCAGTAAGTTCGTTAATGTTGTGTACCTTTTTTTCGAAAAAGAATGTTCCATCAAATGTTCCAAAAATGGGATGTCGATACATATAACTGTTCATTTTAACGATAATCGTATAGAAACAAAGAGATACTGTGTATTTCTTGACGTTAAAATGAAAACTGTATTAAAAATAATTATAAAGATTACAATTTATTGCATTTGACTGAACTACTGTTTAACAAAGTAATTCGAAACAGCGTCATCAGAGGTCACATATGATCTAAGGCGCATGTGAAACAATACGATTCCTATGTAAGGATCTTGGAAGACAAATTAAGTACAGAATGAGAAATAAATATATCAACGCAAAGTTTTGCAAGAAAAAGCAATCTCGACGGATCCAGACTTTCAGATTTGATTTGACAGACCTATGGTGGGGAGTGCACTGCCAATTACCGCAACTTGTAGGTTTTCCTGTGCAGAATTATGATACAAGCAAAATTGTATTAAAGCTCTTCCTTCTGCATTTCATCGTTATGGTGGCCAAAAAGTTGTAATCTTTAACATAATTTATAAAAATTAAACGTCTTGGTTGCGGTGCCTTTGTCACCACATACATTCATGAACAAATTCTAAAATTTGGCGCCAAAAGGTGATCATGCGGTAACATACATTTAATACTGTCGAATGAAAAAGACGTGTGACACCTATCCCAGAAATGTTTTAAAATAACAGCATATTGGCCCAATCAATAGTAAATTGCAAAAAAGTGATACCTTCAGAATATGTTATTTGTCCGTATAATACATAGATAGCTGAAAACAATTGGGCATAGGACAGGTACTAGCTGGTCTACAGTGCTCCATTTATAATTGTTGCTATCCCTTAAAAAAGTATTTCTCCAACAACATTTTCATCAGCAAAATAAAGCACGAATTGTTGCAATTTTCTCTGCGAATTAGAGGACATCTTTCAGGCAGAAATTTAAAATCTTACAAATCTTGCTAATAGATTTCGAAATTTAGGTCCGTCAGAGTTGCTCAAAATTTTATAAGATCGTATGTGAACTTTATCTAATTGAAACGCGTGCTATAAAAGTTCTTTCAATTTTATAGATAGCTTCTGATTCCCAGCTCTACAAAACTTATATCTACAGTGAGTTAAATCTTGAAATAGTGTGCGAACCCATTTTAATCGAAAAACGTAAATGTTATCCAACAACAACTCATATGCGTCACCAGCTTCATTTTAGCTAAATTTAATTTCAAAATTAATTTCTAGATCATATACTATTTACTTTATTAAGTCACTACTTTTTAATTTGTGTTTTTAAATAAAGAAATCCCTTTGCAAGTGGGCCAGATTTTAAAATGTGGGCTTAAGAGACTTGGTAGGGGGTTAAAATTTAGAGAGATATAAGACGTCATATGATACTCTTGTCATTTAACATTCTGGCCTTTCTATTAGCTTGTTTACCAAAAGTTTGGTCATGGAGTGTTTTGTTTGCTATTTTAGTCAGTTCGAAAGATTTTTACGTAGCATGATGGTCTTTTCTCATCTCTATTTACAAAGAAATACGTAGCAAAAGCAACACGTAGCGAACAATGCAAGGGGGTTAAAGCTTCTCAGCACCACTCTGTGGCAATCTCTCATCATACCTACTGATGAGCAGAGCATCGCCCTTTGGCGCGGCCTACACAATATCGCTAATTTCTTTAAACCATTGAAAGCGAATTTCGGCTTGGAGGATCACATTTGTGCCACTCCCTCTTCTGTGCTTGTCAGGCATGCAATATTGCGGTGAGGGAAAGCAGCACTACTACAGTACTCTTAGTCCTGCTATCCCCCATACCTCTAATGACACACGTCTGCTTGATTAATAACAAAAGTTATACTCATTTGTTTCAGCGTTCTCAATCATACAGTCAATACAGCCCATCAGTTTGAGCACTATCCTATAAAAGATTTCCGAAAGAGAAGAGCTCTGGAAGAAAAAAGGTTGCTGCTGGTTCTTAGCTATATCAAGCAAAACACGAGACAGGAAACTACTGGAGGAAACCGTGAATACAACAGCAAGACAAAACTGCTTTAATGAAGCTTATGCATTTATGTTTGCAGCCTGGGAAACAAGCGCATAACGTAGGGACAACAAACAAGCCAGCTCATCACACTTTGACAATCTGTTTTGCACGTATGTTCTATTTTGTATTTCCTCTACGAAAATAATCCCATTTCATGAAATATTAAACTCTGCTAAAATGATATAGCACCGGGTCCGTAGTAAGTCTACAATAGCAGATCGTGAATGGGGCACAGCATATCTGGGAGACAAACAATGATATGAATATTTGTAAGTATATAAATAACTGATATTTGTATATCCATTAATCATTATGAGAAGATAGAAAACAAGAGTTATATTGTCACTCAATTATTTCCTCTTCATCTCTGTCAGAATTAAACGAAAGTGTGTGTTATAAAATGTTTTGGATGGAAATTTCTGGAGGCACAAATTCTGTAAGCTGCCATTTTGGTTGTTTAATTAATAAGTAAGTCAATAAATATAGTGAAATGTAAGCCGTGATAAAGTAGTGAGAGAAGATGTTAGCATTGCACTATGTGGCAATCATTTTTGATATTTTTCATAATTGACTTTCGATAGTTAAAACGGTTTTGTACGAAATTAGTCGGTGGAGTCTAGCAAGTAAAGGTTTAATGGTTCAAGTCAAGTCAGTGCCGTCTGTCTGAAAATTCCTACTACAAATTCAGCAGCAAAATGGATACCTGGAATCAGCTGGGTAAGAATAAAAGGCGACGAGGAAAGGAACGGCGTTACCTCTCTCACTATACCGTGAACTTCCCTACCACATCACATCCTCTACCCTATAATATTGGAAATCGTTTTGGTCTCGTTGGAAAAGAGAGATTCCCTTTCAAAGTAGAATCCTATACAGACTTTAAGTGCATGGATGGCTAGCAGCGGTTGCAAATCCCTACAGATGCAAAGATATCAATTTATAAGGAGAACTTAAAACACATGGCTTAGAGCAAATCTAATAAAAATTTGGGAAACTTCTTTTGATAAGTTTGAAGGAAGTGAGCAAATAGAAGGTTCCAATATGCAACAACACAAACATTGTATTTATAGTATAGTTGTATTCAAACTATATTCAGCTTTTCAGGATAAAATGAGTTTGAACTTCGAAAGCAACAATGCTTTGTCGGTATTAGAAAATTCAAGACTGTCAACCTGGTGGCGGTAGTGCTCTTCAAAATTCCCAAAATTTCAATTTTCTTGTTCCTGTTCAAAGTATGTATTAGAAAAATTTCGTCTGGCCAAGAAATTAAATTTACGACTATCTTTCTGTACTATTTTTAAATACTTTTAAAATAAATGGCCTAATTGTCCTGTTAAATTTTCTAACCATTAGTTATATGACACATTGATCACTTCTATTTATAATATTGAGTGCCACACCCTTGAAAAATTATTTCTCTTTCTTATGTTCAGGTCATCATTGCTTTCTTCAATTTCTATAGCTAAAAAGAAATTATACAACAGATTCTCTTTTACGATACTCTTAAGCGAGTTACATTTTTAGGAAGTCCTAGAGTAGAGGTACATGGCACAGTAAACACTTAAGTTGGTACACGATAACAATATGGGGTTCACATTGTTTTGTTACTTCACAAATTAATCTGAAATCTGTTGAGGCTCAGCTTCTCTCAAACTTTGATTTTGTAGCGCCGCTCCTGTAACATTTCACAAAACGTTTACTTCTATGTAAAAGTACCCTTTTGAGTTGGCAAAGTTCAAAAACCTAATGCTACTCAAAATTTTTAAGACATTTTGAGCATATTTGCCAAATCCAAGAATATGGTAATAAGTTGTTATAGATGAATAATTTCTAAACGCAGGAGACTTGAGAAGATCATGAGCAGCATTATAAAATATATGGTGTATTTCTTGGATGATAATTGAGGAAACTGTAAAGTTGAACTCTTTGACTGTTTTGTAAGTATGTAGAGTTTCAAACAACAATTTCAAACCTGCCAATTTTGGCCATCGTTACCTAAGCGACGACTGTAGGTGATGAAGTTTTGAACAAGGAAAGCTACTGTTCTCCTGCTATGTATCCGTGACAGAGTTTCCAAAATTTGTAAACTTTGGACAGTGCCGGTAGTTTATAAAAGATATTAGCAGGTACTAGCATGCCCTCACACTATGAAAATATCATTCAAGCTTGTTAAGGAATGTTGAACACTATTAGCAAACAGCTATGTTCTCTAAAATGGTGTTACCTGATAATATTGAAAGCAAGCCATATGTATTCCTGGGCATCATGGGTCATTCGCCAGATGAACTTTCTCACAATATGTCATTGTTTATAGAATGTAAATATGACATTGGTGTGATGCAAATGAAAATTATTCCCATGTTTTTTCTAAGTGCTTTGTTATAGCACACAACAAATAGGGCGTTTTGAAATAAATAAACTGAGTTAACATTAAGGTCAAACAATAGTTACAATAGGTCGTTGTGTAAATGAGCAAATAAGAACACACTCCCAATGGTACATAGTTACAATACGTGTTAATGGCTCTTCGCTCCTACTTTGGGTACAAATGCAATTTTACTCTCTTTAGTAATAAGTGTCTAATTCTAATAAATATTATATTGATTCAGACCAGTATATCATTGAGTAATGGATCCATTGATGGCATAGAAGCTAAATATATAAGTGTAGATTTCCTTTGAATTGTCTATTTATCGTGCTTCCATTGTGATTAATTACTTTCCTAAAAGACATCATCTATAGAGAGACAATAAATCAGACATAATTTTGAATTGTTTACAATAGTCCTTGTTCACAGTGTTGATAGCGCTCTTATTACATGGATCAAGTGTTTCCTTCAAAAGGAGTAACATCACATTGACACCATAATATTTACTTATGCTAATTTTTGTAAACAAGAGAGACAAAGGAAGAATATGAATTGCGAATTGGTCTGAGAGAGTGAGCATACGTTTGACTCCCCTGCACGATATGTGATGCGCCTACAATACAATATCTCTTTGTCAGTTAACATGTTAACACGACTAATTACATTGAAGTGGGATAGAGAGAGGGTGATAGAAAGACATTTTGCTGCAATAAGATGCTTCTTTCATACTTGTCCTGGGCTATAGTTCAATATTATATTCTTCTGAGAAGGAAATCAGTAGGGCAATTTTTCCTTCCTTGTTTACGATTGTCCCTATTATGTTGTTTTTACTCTTGAAACTCTTAATTTTCTAATCCTTGCAATTTCAGAAGTAGATAACTGGGCTATAATTTTTTTTTTAAACTCACGATGTATTTTATTCACATATATCTAATTACAGTCAAACACTCGCAAATATTTAGCATGTTAAACTGCGAATAATACAACAGTTCTAGTTAATAATAATTTTTTTAAACTTAAAATATATTTTCATATCATACTACGTTACATTTGAATACTCACATCAACAATG
>JAAAKL020003929.1:10976-21985 GCA_010016065.2 Carybdea cf. marsupialis auct. non (Linnaeus, 1758) | reverse complement strand
AGGATATTGGTAGCGAGTGAGCGTTATCTATCCTGCAACCAATGATTCAAAATCTTTTTAATTGCGCAAAAGTTGATTTATTCATTGCAAGCTTGGTTTAAAAGTTGCCCCGTGGTCATATCATACCATCAAGTAGATAGATGGTACAAACAGAATTGTAGGGCGTACCTTGATTTCCCCCTTCCAGTGTTATTACCTATTAAAGATTCACTGGAAAGCGTACCAAGGATAAAGCTTGTCATCAGACCATCATTCAACTGCATACTTTTAAACAAAACATCACTATCCTTACACCTGAGTAATACATGTGATCTTCGATGTGACCAACTGGGGGTCTTCCCGTAATAGATTCCTTGTAAGGCCTCATAGAAGCATATTTAAGGTGATTTCTATAACTCAAACTCATGGTGCGGCCCTTTGAAGGCAAATAGGATGAATTCAAAGTTTATTACAGAAATACCTCACGAATTTAACTCTTATGGCAATAATCCCATACTATATTTCAATGATACTCAGACAAGCGTCGACACCCGGTAGAAAATTAAAAGCTAAGTATTTTGTTATTCAAAAATTTAAAGCTATTACTACACGGAGAGTAGCGTATAAGACCTGGTAGAAGCGCAGATGTCCTGATCCACGGTAAGATGAGTTTTGGTGACAAGTTCTTTTTGTTGCTACCTTTATCCTTTTCAGTTTAATACTAGGTGCCAAGTACCCTGCTTGTTTCATTGTAGACGTTTTCAAATTTACAGCCAAGTTTGGGTTCGAATCATCGAGCTTCTGCTTGCTAGACCAACTCTATACCGACTGGACTATCCCGCTTCCTACTATGCTTCAACAAGTTTGTTTATGATACAGAACATTAAAATAGCAGGAAATAGTGAAAACATCTTTGTAATTTTAAGAAATTTTGTCTGAAAATCCCAAAGTACGAAATAGTCAGAGAGGAACACGAAAAGGGAGGAACTAATTTTTATCCAGATGTGTTTATAAAATAGGCAATCAGAAATTCGACTGCCTGATTGGCGTTAATTGGACTCTTCAGTGCCAGTTGAAGTTAACTGAAAAGTCCCAATGAGGGTAAAATCCTTTCTGTCAACAGAGTAATAGTATTATTGCTTTTATGTAGACTGATCCTTGAACGGTAACATAAAGGCGAGGCCTAGCTTTGCCTATGACATAGAACTAGTGTTGTCCATATCCACTCGATAAATTGATTACGTGTATCCTGAATTGTGATTTGAGTCCATTCTACCGTTCCAATTAATCGTTTGAGTTATTAACAAAGCAACTTTTATGCAAACCCACTCGAGTAATACCTTTAGCACCAAAGTTATAATCGAAGTTTCTAAATTCGTCTTGTCCCATAACTTTGATAAGTAACTAGAATCTACAAACTCAAAATAAATTGTCTTTTAACTATGGTCAAGTCTAGTAGACGTCTCTGTTCTCATCGTGATTAAAAGCGACTGAGACCAAGGCTACCCGATTTGTGAACATTCCTACCACAACTTTTTCTTGGTCATTGAGTCCTTCAGAAACCGACTCAAAGTTGCGTCACTAACATTTCAAAGCAATCGGTTAATCGCTGAGCTGATAAAATTCCTCAGGATTTGGTTCGCCCCGAGTCGGTAAAATTCCAGAGAAACCAGTTAATCGTTGAGCTGAGTCGACTTGAAAGAAAGTCAATAAAGTTGCTTGGGAATCGGTTCATCTCGAGACGGTAAAATTCCAGAGAAGTCGATAATAGTGAAGTTGAGTCGACCCCAAGAAAACCGTTAAAATATCTAGGGATCGAAGCTCTAGTTTACAAGAGACTTCCACGAAGCAGCAGTAGGCCTATATATCGGGAAGCCGAACTGCTACACGTTCACCAAATATCATAACGTGCTCTATAAGAAATAAGGGTGATTTTTATTATCATTTCCTGTCAACATTTGCCGCGAGGAACACTTCAGATTACACAGAGGGGAGGGGGAGAGGTGGGAAGAAAATAGTTTGACTTTAGGGCACGTAGTCTGGCATGTTGCTGATATACACGAATGTCATAAGGTAATCTAATGTTTCCAAATGTATTAAATTCCTATCTTTAGTGTGCATACATTAAGACGTAATACCTGTTCTCTACATTTATGATTTAACCCAGTCTATTTTGGTTGCCAAATGAAAATTGGACACTATCTAGTCTCTGTTTCAAACATTATCCAGAACTTTCTTTTTACAGTCGAACCTGTCTATAGCGGGCATGCTTTATAGCGGGCACCTGGTTATAGCGGACACATTTTCTATGAACGGGCCGAATCATGGTCAAACTCTCATAGAAATACCTCTACATAGTGGACAGTTTTATAGCGGACACACGTTATAGCGGACACGTATTCTCGGAACAGCCTGAACATTTGCCTTAGAATTAACCTGTGTATAGCGTACACTCGTATTTTACTCATATTTAAGCCCCCTACCCGTAGGCCCTATGCCTCCGTGTACTTAATCAAACAGCTTTCATTTTGAAGCAACTCTCGATGAGTATATTGACTTTGATGCAGATATCAATCGTCAGGGACTGCTATTGACCCGCTAAACATTGATTGGAGACAAGATGCACTTGAAGAAAGCACCAGAGATGTAGTGAACGCACGTAGAGAGGACAAGCCAAATAGCGAATCAGATGACGAGAAAGAGATAGCTGACTAACCAATTGAGATCGACACAGCATCATTGACGGCTTCAGAGGCAATCTGGCGTCTCGACAAAGTAAAGTAGTTTGCAGAAGTCCATGGCGACAACGACCTTTGCATAGCATTGAATGATTTAATTGGATGATTCGAAGTATAAAACTGCAGACATTGAAGCAAAGCCATATTCATGACGTTTTCAAATCCTCTGAAACTTGGTAAAGCTTTATTAGTGAGGTTCGTGTATGAGGTTTAAAACCTAATCATGCATTAACGTATCATTTTTCTTTCCTTTGGGAGATATTGAAAACCTCTGTATAGTGGACACCTGGTAGTAACGGACATTTTTCCCAGGAGCCGCAGGTGTCCGCTATAGACAGGTTTGACTGTACTATGATGAAGCGTAACCGTTTAAGTCCGGTTTGAAATCATATTGATCAGACTGATAACGGTCATGTCGATTATGTGAAGCCATCACAAGTTATAGAAAACTACCTTTGCATCTCCTCAGTGATCCTCTTGCTTGGTGGAGGCAAAAGGCTAAGAGATTCCCGAGATCTGCTAAAATTGCAAAGAAGTATCTTACAGCGGCAGCCACTTTTGTTTCAGCGGAGAGCGTTTTTTCAACGGCAGAAATATCCTTGACCAAAAAAGATGCAGTCTATTGCCCGAGCACTTAAAACAACTTATAATTTAAAAAATAATAATCTAAGCAAAGACTACAGATGGACAGCACTACACGGAACCCGTCATTTGTGCACATTTTCACACATTCTGGCATTTCGAGTAAGTGCTACACTATGGGACAGTTACCTTGCTTAGTAGTGTTATAGCTTTTGAAGCCCAACTAATTACAGACTGCTCAATTCCGTCAACTAGCATTAAAGTCATACGACCAACGACTTTCAATTCCGTATAAAAGCCTAAATTTTTCGAGAATGTATTTACACGGATTATAAGATTATTTCAACGATAATAACTTGCGAATATTTGTTACTGAGGTATGAAACTTGTGCTTTATGTTAATGTATCTATTAGCTGATGAAAAAGTAAATATATGTTTGAAATTGGGGCTGGTGGCTATACAAAATTGCCGGAAGTTGAGAGGTACCTAAACACCGTTAGAAAATCCATCGTTAGGATATTGCTAACTAGGAAAATGAAAAGAAATAGTAAAGTCTAAAAGATGATAAACATAGAACTGAGTGTAAGGAGCTATTCTACATACAATGTATCTGATTTGAACCAAACACCAGATTTATAGAAATTGTTTTCATCTGTAGACATTTTGAGTTTTTTCTGGATAGCAGATTTTGAAAAGTATTCTTTCTTGAAAATTCTTAAAAATTGATAAAAAGAAGAAAAAATTGAAAAGGATTGGGCCTGTAGTTTTATCCCAGAAAGTATAGAACGTGGTCTGGCTACGGATAAATGTCTGTCCGTTTACAACTGACTTTATCAGAGATACGTAGGACATCTTTATTGGTGGACCAATTATTTAAAGATCTGGTAACTTTAGAAATTTTTACATTAAAGTTTTCGGTGCAAATACTGGGATATTCACAACCAAGGGTATCAGAAGGGAAGCTTAGAGGCTGGCCTAGCCTAAATTTTAGAATGTTTGAAAGAAAGTGCAGGGTCAAAGGTGGGCGTGGCACCTTGAATTACTTACCAAACAAAGGAAAATCCATTCAATTTTGTTTTTGGAGGGGACATACTCTGCTTAATTTTAAGGTATATTAAATGCCAAGTGTACTTCGTTACTAAGGCTTGTATAGGGCAACATTGGGCGGGAAATCGTATCCCCAGTACCTCAAGCTGGCTACACTACTGTTTTAAAACCACGCTCGTGTCGGAACAACAGTATTCTAAAAGAAGAAAAATGTATATGTAACTTACTACTTTGTCAACGAGTATAATTCTGGGACAATAATATTACATACAAGAACGCTACAAATGATAAAACTGATACCACGGAAACGTATGATTATCTTGAACGGAGAAACTTGCACGCACTGTAAACCTGCACGCACTGCAAACACAGCGTTAGCAAATTGACCGTCTTTTGTAAATAGATTGTATAGGATATCAAAAATAAATTGCCAAATATGTCATGATAGCTTCAGAATGAAAAGGAAAGATCTCAATACATGAATTTTGGCAAAAAAAACAACTGATGGTGTGAATAAGAATGTATTGAAATGAGTTATAATACAGCTATCTCTAATAGCTCTCCCTTTTACCGATTAATATTCCCAGCAGGAAAAGTTGATACACCCAGAGTCTACTTCTGTGTACAAGGGTTGGTGGTGGATGATTTTACTACATTTAACTACCTTCCATATCAAGAAATTTATTTAATACCATTGTAATATTCTCTTGTAGATTAATAGCAATATATACTGTATATCTTTGGAGCTGTGTATAGTTTTGAAATGTGACGACATAGCGCTACTTTTGGCTTCATTGACAGTTATCTTGATATAAATGTGGCGTTTAACTTTTTTTACAACATTAAATAGGCCTAGAGTTAAAAAAGCTTTCAATCAAATCCCTACTGTACGGCGCCTGATGGACTGCAATCCTGGTGTACCCCATACAACAAATTTTACTCAAACAAAGACTAGGAAGAATAAGCAGTATCAGATACAGCGTACATTGGTATACATTGCATTGGAAACAAACCTGATCAAAGAGAATAAATTTGTATAGCGTACTTTATGCCGTGATCAAATGAGGTCTATTGCTGGATAACGTGGAAGACCTGTAGGGCCCTAGCCCCTCCTCCATGATGCCTTTGAATGCAATACGGATAAGGAATGAATATACCCAACTATAACTATGACCACGTGTTTGAGAATCAAAGCCCCCTGAAGCCACGTGGGAATTCCAAATAAATATCATATTAACTAAAGCAATCAGATCTCGCGAGATTCAACTTCATATCGTTTATAAACGTTCACAGTAACTGTTTTTCCACTAAACCTATAGCCAGGCTATAGCCTACAGTAAAGTCAGGCTTAATTTTCGACTTGTGAGGGTCTGACCAGTGAAATTTAAATGCTGAAGGAGTCTTTAGAGCAATGCCAGGGCCTAGCGCGAGAGAAGAAGACTGTCATTGACCGGTGCTTTAGTTTCAATTTGTCAAATGGCTTAACGTGTCTTGCGTCAAAACTTAACGGTCTAGTTTATGATCTTGATTGACTCAGACACCACGTTTTTAATGTCTTTAGCTTCTCACCGTGGCTCCAGCTAATAACTGAAAACTAATAATTAAGTCCTGATTGATTACATCTGCAACCTGCTGTAGTAAAAGATAGACTTCCATTGCTCCCACTATTTTCTGAAATTCTCAGGTATTTTCACATAATCGATTGTTCAGATTTTATTGTGAAAATCTTGCAGGGTATGAACGGTTTAACCATGATTTGACGGAGTGCCCAAACCACAGCATCATGTTGCGTTATACAACACTGATCCTTTGGTAAAGATTTTGAAAACCTGACCATGACATCCGCGACCCTGACTGCTCCTTGGATCCTCCACTAGAGCAGGTGAAGTTGAAGCCCAAAACGTATTGCTAAGTAGCCAATATTCTAAAATTAAATTTTACTTTATACTAAAGGAACCGGGAAGCGCATAGTGTTCAGAAAACTGTTCTCCATGTATTGTTAGTAACAGTAAATCTATCATCCGCTTTAATTTTGAAAGTGAAACGCAAGAAATTTTGATTCTTTCCGCCTTTTCCCCCTAGCTACAATATGATGAGAAAGCAATCATGCCAGGGAACGAAGCAGGCAACCACCTCATTACCTTTTGCCATTGGGAAGCTATGTGACACTTTGTGGAGATAAAAAGCGTCCACAAACTTGATGTTCTAGCTGTCCTTTGATAGAAGATGGGGAAAACAAGCATTAATTTCATCAATTTCTTTGCATTTATGTATTGTGTATCCAGTTCTGAGAAAGGACAGAATAAAAAATAATTAAAACACTAATACATACGCTTACGGTTCACGTCCTGCTTTATAAAGTATTTGATAGTAACAGCGGGTCTCCAACTCTTTCCTTGATTGTAATGCTCAATAACCATTAGTTACGAATTGTTTTAATTGGCCCAGGAAGACCTGAAGCATATTTAAAAATGTTTAAAGCTTGTTTCATAACTCATAATGGCTTTTTCAATTTGTTTGGATTTTAGAGCATCACTCATATATAGACCCTTGAATGTAAAATTATTTTTAAACGAGAATGAGATGTACTGAGTTCTGCACTTCTGAAAAAGCCGTTTCACAATCTGTCATCTTCTCCTGTTGACAACTTCGTTGGTGATTAATCGGGTATAGTTCCTCCTTTATCACGTTGTCCTCCAGGGATGTCATCTTTGTAATAATCTTTTCTGGCTTCGCATGAGCTGCCTACTTAACCCCAAATCTAGATTTTTTGAAAAGTTTAGAAGGTCTATGTACTTTCAATTCGATGTTTTAAATTCAATGTGCGTTTTCTAGCATAAAACCATTTTATGTATATCAATTATGATGAACATTATTAACAGTTTCTTTGCCTTTTCCTTGGCCTCTAGGTTCCATTCCAGCAATATTCTGAGGGAAAATAAGATTTAGACTTATATGTACGAGGTCATATTCTTAAAGTCATCAGATAAACACAGATGGCAGATAGCTTTAATGAGAATTAAGCACAAACATAGTTTGGAGGTTTACGTATGGTTACCCTATAGCAGGAAAGATATTTATGTATCAAATAAACCGATTGTATAAAAGGGCTTGCATTTAGAGAGCCTAAACGTAGTACAATCGTGTATTTTGATAATACGTCAGTTGGACTTTTTACTGCATTAGTCGCAAACATATCTGAGAGCCCCATTCCTCTGGCTCCTTGCAGGGCGTCGTTCACAGGTACATTTAATGAATTAGACCAACGTTGTAAAGAACGCTAGTGTAGTCCCTTTGGTCTGCGAGGTATAAATGAACCATAAAGATATCGAATAGCGCCAACTCCATTGTCATTGCCAGCTAAATTAAAAGTAACCTTGCGCTTGCGATCAGGCATTGCCATTAGGATTTGAAAAACTGTAAGAAAAATTTGTATCTTATATCAGCTTACATGAAAAAAAACCAGTAAATTTTATATAGCTAGAAATCGAATCTTGAAGACCTTAAAAGGTGTGAAACGAAGTCACATTACTTTGTATGGTGGATTTTGGGGGTTTGTTATTAAAGTGGATTTTGCGTACTTTGTTACAAAAAGTCAATTTTCGCACGCTTTAACAACTAAGAGGAGGGGAAGAGTATTAAATGGAATGTGAGTCAAAAGGAATTGTTTTCTTTCAGCGACTTCTATTCAAGCGTTGCCAGGATTGGAGCATCTCCTCCACTTCATATTATTTCCGTCTAGTGGCATTTTTTATTTAAAAAAAGCAAACATATGCTTTTTATAAAGTTACCGTTTTGTTAAAAATAGAAAGTGAATCAGAATTCAGAGTTGCAGAAAATGGTCCGTAGAAACTTGACTAAAGGCGTAAAAAGTAGGGCCATTTGCCATCGCTGGACCTTAATCACCACAGCACTGCTTGAACCATTTTTTATGGGAATTGTCAATAATAATTGAAAGAAAATTCTTAAGAAATATTATCCAGTTACGGAGAGTAAAAGATTGGCAAAACACCCTAATTGTCCAAAGTTATAGCCTCTTTCTGAAAAAATGAGAATATGGCCTCGTTTTCATTTTATAATTTACCTTTCAAAGTTAGCGAGTAACAAGAATTAACTCAGTTTAAAACATAAATACGATGCAGGCGAGAAAAAACGCATGCATTGTAGCTTAAGGCTTTTTCAGACTACTTATCTTCACGGCTACACACGATAAACCATATGGAATGCAACGGCAATCTAATTCTAATGTAGCAGCTTGTTTGGAATCCATGAAGGAACGCAAAAATAACAACGCACACTGGGAATAGAAGCAATAGAATATTGATAGGATATCAGAAAAGTGAGGAAATGAAGAAAATAGTGAAAGAAGACTGGCGGTGAAGAATAATGGGATATGAACATCTCTAATAGAAAGATATGGAGAAACAAACTCCTTCTAATTACATGAATCTAACCTGAGTGCCTCAACATTAAGGAGAATAGTGGGTCAAGCCCGTGACAAAATACCAAAGGAAGAATCATTATAACTTTCAGCACATGGATGGTTGGCTGAAGGATGCCTAGCAATAACCAAGTCCGCGTCGACAATAGGAGTAGCGGACTGTTTCTTTCTTTGTCTGGATGGTTGTATGCGTGTAGGAGAGCTGCTATATTAGTATTAGATCGCTATTCTATTTCATATAGTTTGTTTGTGTAGTTCTGAAGATATGAGGCCTGAAAAAGCTTTCAGCTACAATGAATGCGTTGTTTCTCGCCTGTGGGAAATTCTGCACTATCATACGGTACATCTTTTTCATGCAACAATAATAGCAGAATACGGTCTCGCCAAGAAAGAAGGAGTGCATGACAACGTAACCAAATAAGCTTGAGGAATCCTGGTTGTGTTCAAACCTCCTCTACGAGATTAGTAGTGAATGCGTTATCGCCATAAAAAATTATTTAGAATGCAAGACAAGTCATTTTTGTATTCCCAAAAATAAAGTTCAAGGATCCATGTACTTGTCCTTAAACTTAAAACAACAGAAGTAGGACAAAATCTAACAGCTGAATAAGCGATAAAATAGAGATGGGCGATGTTTTTGTTTTATATGTGTCAACATTGACAAATAGTATTATGGCTAGCCTCGATTAAGTGCCAGGCTTTCAGAAATAATCTCTTACCTGGCAATCTCTTAAAAATGATGTGACTGCTTCTGTCGAAACATACGTAATTTCATAAACAGGAGACCTCCGACGTACATGGTCTACGTATTGACTTTCCGGAGACATGTGTCTCTTCTTAAGTTTTTTATTGTACTGTAAAGCCCTCGTAATTCAACATGTCATGAGCAGATTGACGTGAAGAATATGAAAACAAACGGATTTTGATCTGTTGCTCTGGTCGCAGTATAAAGTGGATGGGTTATTCAGCTGCATGTGTCTAATTTTTATTAACAGGGTTTCATTTGTTAACCCAACTCAGCCTCTTTTCAGATTCCCACGACTAGCACGAGCCCGAGGCGATTTTCATATTTTATCAAAATAATCGTGAATTGATGTGACGAAAAACATTGGTAAGATATCAAGAAAAATATAGTATTGAAGGTCTACCAAAATTGTAAGATATCAAGAAAGATATAGCGTCGAAGGTCTACCAACATTGGTAAGATATCAAGAAAGATATAGTGTCGAAGGTCTACCAACATTGGTAAGATATCAAGAATGATATAGTGTCGAAGGTCTACCAAAATTGTAAGATATCAAGAGAGATATAGTGCCGATGGTCTACCAACATTGGTAAGATATCAAGAAAGATATAGTATCGAAGGTCTACCAACATTGTAAGACATCAAGTAAGAAATAGTGTCACAGCTCTACCAACATTGGTAAGATATCAGGAGAGATGTACTATCGAAAGTCTACCGACATTGGTATCAAGAAAGATTTAGTGTCGCAAGTCTACCTACATTGGTAAGATATCAGGAGAGATATAGTAGCGAAGGTCTACCAACATTGGTAAGATATCAGGAAAGATATAGTGTCGCAGATCTTCCAACATTGTAAGATATCAAGGAAGATATAGTGTCGAAGGTCCACCAGTCTCCCTCGTCCTCTCCAAGTCTAAGTAGTGTTAAACAATGCAAGAGCATTTGTTTTGGAATGGTGTCTCCTGACACATGTATGATTAGCAGGTCGGAGTACCAGTATGATGATCATATGTAAACTGTAGTCGATAAACTTGAAAGAAGGATGTAAATATCAGTGGAAGTCCTTTTAAATTCATAAAATTAATAAATCAATAACCTAATTAAAAGTCCACCAATCAGTTTTATCTTCGAAGCTACTGCATGGCAATGATATTCATCAAAGTCATTTGCTCTCTTTTCCTTTTCATGCTACAGTTTTTACTTGACCTCTCCACTATTGAGGACGTCTAATTCTTGACTGAATTCTTCTTTGGGTCGTTATTCTGTTCATTCCTTTGTCCATTCGCAGCTAGTAATTATTTCTTTGTCCAGATCCACATTTCACTAGTGACAAAATTTACTAAGCCACTGATCATAAAAGAAGCCGGGGGGGGGGGGGGGGGGGGGGGGGTAACCGCCCTTTTTTTTTTCAACAGACTTTTTTCCCCCTGACCCAATACAGCTCGATAGGGGGAGTTTTTTTGTTTTTTTTTAACG
>JAAAKL020003929.1:0-10966 GCA_010016065.2 Carybdea cf. marsupialis auct. non (Linnaeus, 1758) | reverse complement strand
GAAATAGTAGGGGGGGGGGGGAGGGGAGGAGGGGGGGGGGGGGGGGGGGGGGGGGGGGTGGGGGGGGGGGGCGGATGGGAACTCGATGCTTTAGTTATCAACAGACTTTATTACCTGTGACCCAATACAGCTCGATAGGGAGACTTGTGTAGTTCTTTATTAACGTAAACCCGGATCTCAGCTAGGCGAAAAAGGTAGCCGCTATCATGATTTTTCTCCTTGTAAAGTTCCCGCTTAATGCATAAGAAAGTGGCTAACATTTCTCAAACAAAGTCTATGTGGCGTGTAATACATACACTAGTGGTCTCGTAAATTGCCAAGCATGGTTGTGAAAGATGTTAAAAAGTCAACATTGGATGCACTGCGAACTTAAATAATAGCAAGAAAGTAAATATTCAAATACATTTCCGTCTAGTTCCAGGTTTGTTAACCCGAGAACACTAAAGTTTAAAAATGAGGGATGTTAGTAGGAAGTTCAATTTGGCTTCATGATGGAAACAAGTTTAGCGCCTTTCAGTCTGTATAACTAAACTTAACTTTGAAGGACTCCTTGTTGTTCTCAATGATGTACATGTGTGCTCCACTGTGCCTCACGCTTTCGATATGGATACCAATGAGCAGCCTCTTTTAAGTGTTCTAAATCCACCTCTTCTGAATCCACGTCGCTACGTTATGTTTTGGAGCTATCCATAGTAGATAACTCGTCTAGATAACTCGAAGGCTATGCGCGTTGAGAGATACTTCCTATCTGCAATTTCTTTCCACAATTTCAGAACTAAGCATTAACCCAATGATATGTAACGATAACTAAGAAACTTGTGTTTATGATGACTTTAGTAAGCTGTTTTGATATGTAGATTTCATAATTTCATGTAGTTGAGAGTTTTTCATTAATTAGTTTCCATGATAGATTTTGTTCTGTTTCAGCAACAAAACCTCTGGGGAACTACGTCCCATTAAAGTACTCACTATATCTTTTTATGTATGTCATTATAATGAAATGCATAACTCATACGTATAACTAAGTTCATAAATCCGGACTATTTATGGTAATAATGTAAATAATGAAATTTATAAAAATGTTCTGTCTTAGCTGTCATGCAAACTATTATGTAAATTTGAAGCCAGATGTAAAATATTTTTCCGATGGGCTAAATACATAATGACAACAACAACAACAATAACAACAACAACAACAACAACAACAAGTGTTATTGTCTGTTTCGTAGCCCATAGGGATCCACAAGAGAAATACTTGCCCACCCATCCTAGAACACATAAGCCCAATGTCATGTGTTTGAAATATATAGTCGTGTTGGTGAAAAGATCAGCCGCCTTTTAAAGCTGGTATGTTTGACGGATATAGAAGATTTCATGAAGGAAGTATCTACCAACGAAGGTATGTTCAGAGACTCATTTAACAAAAAGGCAAATAAATAGTTACCCTCATCTGCGAGCTGGAAGTCTGCAAGATGTGTCTATAACCAGGAAGATTGATTAGTACCGGACTAACAGAAAAGAAGATGAAAAATCTATTTGTATTGGCTGAATAGACGAATTAGTGAAAAGCAACTGAAAAAAACTGAAGTTTTAAAATATACAGTTTAAAGGACTGTAAAAGGTTGAATTGGAGGCGATGGCGAGAAGATGGGACACATGTCTAAGTAGGATGTGAAGAAGATTTATTATCTATCAATTCTTTTCTCCCTTGAATATTTGTATAAATGAATGTATTATTCTCTACCATTGCAGAGCCACTTTATAGTAGAGGAATTAGTGAAGGAAAATGTTTTCCTCTGTCGCATAACGACTGACGTCATACGTTATGCCTCGACATTCGGATATGTTGGCACAGTGACTACTTTCGCAAATCTTCCAATATGAAATCGGACGTGTCCGTCGTTCATTAAGTGGAGCAATCATAATTTATTATTGCCAATTTTGAGATCCAATTATTATTTTTAATCTGTGATGATGCTGCATCAAATCTTGTTTCTTTTCGCATCATAGACTCTTCTATATGTCTGAACAAACTTCCAGAAATTCAACTTTTCCCCTTATCTACAACAGGGACATGGTTTTTCCGTGCTACATCTCTGAAATTGGAAAAGATGGAGAGATGGGATTACACCTATTTTTGCATCATATCAGATTATTGGCTTTCACTCTAAATATCGAAAGTTTTCCTGTTGACGTGTTTCCTCGTGCGAGTCATAAGACTTATTCGAAGCTTTGTGCTTCTTCATGAAAGAATGACGTCACAAAACCAATGAAGGAGATAACGTATTTTGATCAAGACCCTCATTATGTCTTCTGTTGATCCAGAATCGATAACAAATTATCTCAAAAAGAAATTTATAAAATCATTTAAAGGGATCGAAAAACTCTTCCTTCCTGTAAATCATAGAGAACTTAATTGTTTACTTCAAGGGGTTGTTTTCTTCTCAACTGGTTCAGGCTATTTATCGACATTAGATATAATAAATGTTGGGAATCCTCCTCACATATAGCGTGACCTTGGTCTACTGATAATTAGAAGTAACTTATTTTGCGAAATACTTAATCTATTCTCGTCTTAATTGGGACGTTGCACTATTGCAGCATAGTAGACAAGAAATCAGGCCAAACGGAAAAGTAGCACTAAATCGTATAAAGTGGTACTCTGATGAAGACCGGCTTGACCGGTCGAAATATAAGTTACCACATATACTTTATACAATTTAGTGCTACTTTTCCGTTTAGCCTAATTTCTTGTCTAATGTTTAGTATTTTAAACATCAGTCTATGTATGGTTCTTTGATCCGGAACTGCGCTCAGCTTGGTACAGCCGTTTTGGATTCTCTTATGCTAGCTTAAATTATTGCAACATAACGTGGACCCTATCTCATGTGAGTCGTATGATTCTCATCACGCAAGTATAATTGTGAAATATCCAATTCATTGAAAGCTGAAAGTCTTAGTCATTTAGCAGAATCAAAGGAGTTGTGGAGATGATGTGATTGTTTAATATTATTTCCTTTCTTAATTCGTGAATACGGAAGTTTCAAATAGATTCGCTTTAGCTTTATATGCAATAATAAAGTAGTTGGAGCTAAATTGCACAATAACGTACTATAAAAACGTTCTTATGTTGTTGATCAAATAATTAGAAAATGTTTGGTTCAAAGGACCGCATAAATTAACATAGAGGCAGTAAAATAGATCTTTGAAATCTTTAACCATGTTAACGTTTTTAATCAAAAAAACGAAATCTTTAATACTACTAAAATCCGCAAAGTTTCTTTAAAATCTTTTCCTTACAAATATGATAATTGAAGTTGCTTCCATTTTTGCTGCTTCCCTTTACTTCCATCACTATCAAGAACGGCACTAACCATTATCTGTCAGTCTTACTACGCACTGATTGCACAAAAGGTAACATAATCTCATATCCTGTTTAGCACAAATCGTTTTGCTAGCAAATACGTTTTAGTGCTATTGCTTTTGAAACGCTTTTTCTTAAACTGACTGATGACTTGTATGATATTTTTTATTTTGTTCCACTGCCACATTAGACATCGTTGGTTCGGTGCCAGAGAAAAGAGTTGAAAGCTGACGGTTTTTAAGTTGTTATTGTTGAGACCAGAAAATTTAAATAGTGCAATATCATTTAAAATCAAATTGACTTTGCCAAAGAAAGAAAGCATGACGTTCGCAAAATATTTGCTGGATTTAATATCATGAACATGAAGGCAGACAGACATTCTCCTTTTTGATATATCTAGATGCTTACTGTCTAGGACATAACTTGCAATGTGCGTCAGTGGTTACTTGTGGAATAAGGCAGTTTAGGACCGGACGCGCTTCCTGGTGGCACCACATGGATCCAGTCCTGACCATCCGACAAAGAAGGCACCTGAAATTTACTCAAGTTTTCCCCTAAAAGCTCATTCAAAGGAAACATGCTTTCTCTTAATGTTGTTACCTAATAACCAGAAAATGCTACAACTTCTGCTGGCAGGCTAGTTTTCTATGTCTGTAGAGGGATGGTCTATCATACTGTATATTGATGGTTTTAGTACACACTGGGCCTGTGAGCTAAAACTCTTATTGCGAAACCAGTAGCAGAATGGGTACCCACCGTTTGCTGGATCATGATTAAAGGCGGGAAAGGACAGGAACTGCCCACCCAACCTTGACACGCCCTTGCTCAGGAAATGTGATTCCCTATCACGTCACACAGTCGACCCTCTGTAGCACAGTTCAGAACTGCTTCTAGCTTACAATCTTTGCTGCGTCACGGGCTTCCCAAACCTCTGTTATTATTACTGGAGAAAGTTCAATAACGTTAATTGTATGACTGCTGGTGGTACAGCTGTCCTTCGATTTTGGCTTTTTCTTTATTACATTTCTACCGTGTTTCCTTATGCGACAGGTATGCCTCCATTTGTTAGTCACTTTTGAAAGCAAACCGACTCAAGACACATCGAACGATTGTTGCTGTAAGCATTGAAAACATGAACAAACACGATTATGACTAAGTTACTTTACCTGATGGTTTCTCAAGCAATTCATTTCCTTTCGCTGTAAACATAATGATCTATCAAGAGCCGATGGAAGGATATACACTTTAAAGGAAAGCCCTATTTTGTCGAAGATGATGAGATATTTATGTAATTCCTTTCTTTCTATTAAAATTTTCTATTTAATATAAATTTATTAATTGTTTAGTTGTGCTCATATCACCTTTCACCTTTTCTTCAGCGCAACAAGGAAAAATTTTACATCCGTTAGCTTATATTGACATTTTCTGGTTTTCTATGGCATTTTTCTGGCAATCTTTTGCTTACTATCAATTGCACGATCGTTGTACTTACCGTGCTCTGCACAATGCAGGAACAGGAAAACTTTTCTCGTTTAACTTAACATGGCTGTTATAAAATGCCTACACAGGCTGCCTGGTTTAGGAGCCAAGTAACAGGGTGGTGGTGGAGCCAGGAGTCAGGCCATATGAAGGCATGTTCCCCTATAATTTTCAATAACTTATAAAAGATGCCATCATTTAGTGCCAGCAGCAAAGATAGACATAAGATAAATTTATGTAAGCTCGTTTGGTCAGCGATAGGAATGGCATCATTGTCATTTTCTTTCTCTAAGAATAAACACATTAAAGATGATCAATGAAAATTAAAAACAAATGTTTTATTCCAGCTTACGACCGCCGCCCCCCCCCAAAGATGCAATCAACATTGCGCTGTAAAAGTAGTGGAGGAGTGATACTTTATCGCACAGGCTGCGTATCTGCTACGTGCCATTTCCCACGCTTCATCTACAGGTGTGTATGAACTGGGAGCACTGTAAATATTTGGGGTAAATTCACTCTGACATTTTAAGCAATGACTAGGGGGCCCTTTCAATTATTTCCGTTGAGACTATTTTAATTTCGCCGCAAGTCTAACTCCTAGTTAGGAAAAGCCCATACTGCCCATACTGCCAATGATTGATTCATGCCAACGGAGACTTTATAATCTCTGATGAAATCTAAGCTGAACAACGTATTTTGGACAGTTTATGGAAAGCGTTCAATGTGACTTATTGCAGTTCCTTTCTCTTTATAGAGCAGATGCGGTAGGCTATCTTTTCAGCTCAAGCTATCCATACCATATTTTAATGTTCACCAATATACGTCAGTAGATGCTATTTCTATTTGTGTTTATCAATCTAACAATACTTATCACCACCACCTCTTCCTGAAGCCATACCTGTACCGGTACTTAATGTACAACAACACGTGAACTGGAATTTCACTTTAATGGTGTAATGTACAGGCAGATAGACGACCTTACTATGAGCTCACTATATGGTCCAACAACTTCCATATACATCATAACAACTATAACAACTATCAGAAACATTCCCGTCTGTATTACAGACTTTATGTACTTGATTGCTTTGCAGCCTTTCCAACATCACCATCAATACCATTGCTTTTATATACATTCTACTCTCATCATGCCGTGGCACAGGGCTCCGAGCAGTTTCATTCAGTATACTCAATAACACTGAAGGGCCACCAAATCACTTTATGGCACAGGGCCCCCTCTAGCCGAAAACCGACAGTATCCACAGTCCTTGCACCTTGCACTGTCCTTCGCCATTGAGCATCAAAAAAATCCAATGACCATTTACCTTTCTTAGATGTATTAGTGGGAAAATCTGCCTTTAAAATCATTGCTACTAGTGTTTATAGAAAGCCGATTACTAGTGGCCTGTACACAAGAAGGGGTTCGTTATGTGCTCTAAAAAACAAGCTATTCCTCACTGCCTACCTGATCAACAAATCTACGAAAACGTTCTAGCCCAGATGCCTACTGAGTGAGTAGGAAAAGTGAGAAATACCTTCTCTATCAATGACTAACCGGTCACTGTAATTTCTACAGTTTTCTTAATCGTCAGCATCCATTGTGATCCGCTAATGGGTCCTATCGAATGGTCAGTTTATGTCACTTTGCCATGGCTCGGTTCTGTAGCAGAAACATCCGAGGAAAAGATAAAGAAGATGGTGCCTGAATGTTATCCTTCTAACAGTTCAGTTGTTGTGCTTATTAGCAGACGACTTAACCCAAAAGGATGTTCTGCGTACAGTTATTTTGTTTACAAGTAGCAATGCCCCTGTGGAAAAATTTATGTACGTCGTACTCTCCAAAGGCTGCTAGAAAGAATAAAGCAATACCGCACCTGGGTGGATTAGGCAGGATGGAACACTTCCATCTAGAAAGCAGCCGGCAAGGGAAGTCTTAAATAGAAGAGAACATTCGAGAGCTGTCGTTTTATTGACGTTATAGCTGTAGAAAACATCGAATTACGCAAAAATTATGATAGATATCTTAGGCTTTTTACTAGGGCACGTTCTCGCTTTCATCTTGCTGTGTTTTCGTCCATGTACATTTCAACCTTAAACCTAGTTTGTGTAGACTTTAAGGAATTTTTAAATTCTTAATGTTTTAGTGCGCCATTCGCACAACATGTTATACTCTCGTGCACTTTCGCACATGTCATATCATCACTCTGTAAAGAATTTCACTCTTCTGTAGTACTTGACAGATGTAAATCAACTAAAGATAATCCGCGGAAAGCTCCTTGAACAAAACGAATTGCCTGTTCAATTATTTCTTCACACATTACTTCTCCTGAGAAAAGGAGGTGCAAGCTCCTCACCTAAGCTCTCTGATGTTTCCATCAAAGTCTTCCTTCGAATGGAAGAGTGTTGTTTCTTCATGCTACCACAAGCTATTCCTATCATGTAATCAACCGATACTATAGTACAGGTTAGCAGTCTTTATTCGCTCGAAACCGATGTTACACCACTATTGTCACCCGTTTACTTAATCTGTAATATCCTATTCTTGGCTCTTGAACATACGTCCTAATTTTATGTCTTCGAAAATTTTCGGCCCATGACATCATTAATCCATCTTTCTGTATATAAATTTTGGGAGTGATTTGTGATTGAACTTTTTGCAGAAAGAAATATTTTCCTGAAAGATAACTGATGGCTCATAATCTTTTAAAAGGCAACTCTGGAGCATGTTATATCTTTTGGAGTAATCATAATGCTGGTTTCATCGTTATTCTAAGCTTTTTGCTACACCCTGCTATTCCAACACTTCACGTTTATAAAATTTTTCATAATTTTCCATCCCCACCTTTTGATCCCTAAAATTCCAAACATCCCTGATATCTGAGACTCAAGAGTACCTAAAAGTTGTGTACAACTTACATCTGCATCAACAAACTGTTTCAGTCTGTGAATGATGATTTAACTGCCACGGGCCGGTAGCCAAAGGGGTTATAATTCCGCAAATTTCTTACCCGATGCTTGCAAAAACCCAGTTAAGGTATCAAAGTGTATCAAGTCCTTGCAGATCTTTCAAATAAATCAGTCAGCTTGGAATGTGATCATCATCGACTCAGCAATCTAACATCTTACTACAGTCCACGTATTACCAATGAGGATGAGAGGAGGAGCATAAACAGCATACGTTAGGCTAATTAACAGTCCTCATTGCTGAGAGTGAGATAACTTGCGATGATTGTCAGATGTGGTTTTCGAGGAAAGCAAGATTTAGATCTGGCAATCAACTGAAAAGTATGGTTTTTAGCAGAGAAACACGTTTACCGAAATGCAGAACTCGGTTGGATGAGGAAGAACTCTTGAGAATTACCTTCAGCAATAGAAATATCTCCTTTCATGTCAAGTAGAGAATTATACCATTTTGAATTCAAAGATTTTGAATTCAAATAATCATGTTGCATCGTTGTGAAGCATTGATATCGAACAGGTAAGTAGAAAAGGCAATCAATGCGATACAGCTAATCTGCACAGCTAATCTTGAAAGGTGTTATGGACGTAGTGTGGGAAGGAGTTGAGCATCGGATGTGAGACCCCCATGACTATTCTTAAGATAATCACTTTTGACCGGAGCGTCAGAGTTCCAGAGTTTTTAAGTCTTCAGAGTTTTAGAGCTCTAAGAGTTTCAGAATATAAGAGTTCCAGTATCCAAAAGTTTCAGAATCTAAGAGTTTTTGAGTTTCAGAGTTTCGGATTTTAAAAGAGTAGGCCTACATGAGTTATGGACTATTAGAGTTGTATTGTTATATTATGTAAAGAAATATAGATAACAGAGATTATCTTATATAGATTATAGTTCTGACACGATCTGCTAGTACTATTCAGTACAAAAGGCAAGAAGAACAAATCAATTCGTAAGATGTTGCATTCCACAGTTGGAAGCTGTACATTCAGAGTTATAAGCAACGCACTTAGACGACACGAAGTAGAAAATCTTGTAACTAATAAAAGAAGAAATGGAAAGGCAAATCAAGAGTTAAATAGTGCCAGATAGCTTGATGACTTGAAGCAATAAATGAAGTAAACACTGTGATTGCTGCGTAGAACAGAGTTCTGAGAGGAAGAATCCTCAGCAGAGTTCAATAGCAAGCCACTTCGTCATGAACAACATGGAAATAGATAACTATTGATAAGTGAAAAGTTTGGAATAATAAAACTGCAGAATATTGTTATAATCACCCAACAAAAATATGCTCGTCGTTATTTTCTAGATGGACAACATAGAAATGCAGGTTATCATTATGTGCAAAGCACAAATATAAGAACTTAGGAACGAGGCGATGTACTTTCATCTGTACACGCAGCTGCCGTGGTCTAGTGATTAAGGAGTAGGACTTACATAACAAAGGTTGTGGGTTCGAATCCCACCTAGCCCGATATAAAAACTATCGGTTGGGGTAGGCAATGGGAGACCGCTCCAGTAAATGTGCTCTCTCCCCAGGACATTGCTCACTCTGGCTGGGCAATAGACTATACTCGAAATCGAGTATACTACCAAAACAACACTCCCCCCAAAATCACCTCCCACTAACATGCAGTACTGCCAAATGCGTTTTATATTTAATTGTACTCTAAGAAATTTCCTACATTCTCCTCTTTTAAAGCCAGAAGTGAGTGTAAGAACGTTGCAGATGTTAAAATTTGAAAATATAATGATAACGGTTTCATCCCCTCCCTATCATTGATTTAAATCCTCTCCTAGCTACTCAGGAGCTGACGGCACGGTCTGAACTTGTGAGATTTGTAGTCATTAGCTATCTAAGCCCCTTCTTTAGCAATGCAGTTTACACCTGCTTCACGAGTGTGATCAGTTCTCACTTTTGACATTACGCTCATTTCTACATCTGCGTACTTGACCACCTCAGCGAAGAGTTCTTTTCTCAATTGTTCCTTTTTCTCACAAGCGCTTTGAATATTGTGGTAGCACATTATTTGTCACCCCCTCCCCCGCCTACACACACAACTTCTTGTCTATTGACGGTATCGTCTGCATCAACTACATTTATATAACAGTCACGATGTATTCTCTCGTAATATCAGTTCTTTCGACTTTTCCGTTGGTCTACGTTTCTGCAGCAAACATCTCTTCTGTCCTTATATTGGTTTTTTCCAAGTACGTTCAGAGTTTCGGATACAAATTTGCGTCAACATGACTCGTAAAGCACCCTTTGATTGATGACATTGACACAAATAGGGGATAAGGTTTGCCTTCCATTTTTTTCAAGCAATGATATACTGTTTTTTTGTATCCAAGAACGGAGAGACAGAAAGTTGTTAACGCTTTGTTATTTCATTACAGTATGGTTCCGCATGTTGACTCCAATTTTATAGAACTGGACAATCAACGACAACTGTCCGACACCAGCATCCATGATTACCGTCACTCCAAGGCACTAGCCCACGTGTCCACTTGTTCCACGCAATGGGACGCGAGTTCCAGTACGTGCGCCAGCTACTTAAATATATCATCGAATAGTTACAAAAAAATTACTGTGCTGCTGCGTACGAAACAACAGGTGGTTTTTATTTCAGACTAGAGAAATGTTGCGAAGGTTTGAATTTCCTATTACGAATAATCAACGTAACGTTTCAACTAATGTGACATTTAAGGAAGTTTGAAAGAAAGATTATTATGAAATAAGAAAATTCTGAAACTAAATTGTCGAGCATTAAATATACAGACGACTAATTAAAACTGATCATGGCGCTTCTACATATACTTTTAATATAGTTCGCAACACTTTTGTGAAGATGATTACAACTGCCGACATTTTCTTGATCGCAACACACAAAACGATATCAGAGTTTTTGGGAAATAACGTTTTTGGAAAGGCTACTCTTTGCCATTAAAAAGGTCCTAATACTTTCGTCTTAAATCTATACATCAGTGCCGTAACCACGAAATAATTATTGGAGGGGCTAAACTGGGCTTTCCATTTCCCATGGGCGTGGCCGAGAAAGGATGGTTTGCCTATGCGATGCTTTAAAATTGCCTTGTTATTTAAGACCGGGATAACATAGTAGACTTCTCAATATATCAAGCAGAACATATTCTTACGCTCTAAGGCAACTGAC
>JAAAKL020003928.1:6711-21985 GCA_010016065.2 Carybdea cf. marsupialis auct. non (Linnaeus, 1758) | reverse complement strand
TTGTAGTGCTTATTTATTCCTTGCTATGAAGATTATGTCGTCTGCATAAAAAAACGCACCGACCTTGAAATTTCTCCCTTTGTAGTTCCTTATTTGTACTATTACACCAGAATGTTGGGTGCATATATACAGACAAGAGCCATTGCTCGGGTGAATTCTTAATGTTATGGAATTGTAATGAAGTATCGCTCGTCTTATTAGATCATTGGTTCTTAACCCATCCAAGTCACAATTACATCCCTTCAAGATTTCTCAACCAGTTTCTGAACCTCTATTTAAGTCGCCCACCAGTTCTGGCATCCGCTATCAGAAATCGATAGCAGAATATGGAGATCGACCCAAGGTATGAATAACAAGATATGTGTGGTCCTACAATCATCATTTGTGTAACTGACAATAATAGTACGAATTAAAAAGCGCCCGTATTACTTTCAAATTGGACTTCAAGATGCAATCCGACTCTCTGATAATGTGAAGTCCGATGTTCATAGCGCCTTCGCACCCCCTTCACTTCATGTTGTACCGGCCCCGGCCTTTTCCCCTCTTTGTTGTGCGCCTTTTTGTGATGACTCGTCTTTTGATTTTACACGTGGTCTTTCATACCTTCGACGATTCTTACAACGAACCTCTTCTTCAGATATTCAACTATTTACTGAAGTATTACGAATGAAGGAAACAGACCCAAACTGTTTCATGATCTTGTGTTGACAGTTTCATATTATTTATGATTTGTTATTTGGTAATGCCACACTCGCTTTTGCCTTTGCAGCAAAAGTTGTCTTAACACCAAGTGTCAAACAACCCTCGGAACAGGAAGCCAGCGTTGAAACATCATCGATGCCAGTCAAGAAAGTACGTGCAATGTACAGCTTGGAACTGAAGAAAGAAACCATTGAAAAGTATGATAAACTGTATAACTGCAGCATTCGCAGGACTGCTAGGGAGACAGGGATTCCTCGAAAATGTGTTCAACGATGGGTAAGACAAAGAGAGAAAATACATGAGTTAGTGAATGTAGAAGGTGGAAGTCGGACGTGTAAAGTTAAAGTGTATACACCGAGAAAGAGAAATTTACAAGCCAAGGAAGAAGGTAGAGTTCGTATTACATTATGCAGATAACTGCTAATCTTCACGTTTTCCATTGTTGCTAGGCCCTTCTGATTGCTTTCTTAATTCTTTGGAACTTCTCTAGTATTCATAGAAATATTCATAGTATTACGTAAAACTTAGAAGGGTCATGGCAATGACTTTAGATACACAAGAAAAGGTTTGACTAAAAGTGAAACAATTTTTTAGCCTTAGATGCTTGTTTATAAAACAGTCTTAGCCGTTGTTCCAATGTGCCATACAAATAGTCCTGAACACTTTCATCTAGCAGTAGCAGGCCAGCATTTGAGTTTCTGTAAATGCTGTTTCCTATTCTGCAGCCATTCGCTCATTAGTAGTACGCGTAGTTATATTTTGAGAGCAACGGTTACTGATTGATTGATTTTGAACATCGTTTCTATTTAGTAGGATTCTAGGAACAGTAAAAGGAAAATAAGTATATTTTACACAGGATACTCTTATCCACATTTATATGACACAAAGATGATAGCACGCAGCTGACTTTTCTTGATCGGTTTGTTACTTGGACTAGCAAAATGGGGTCGAAGCATCAAGAGATCAAATTATTGTAGCTCAAATAGGGGAATGAATATGAGTTTGTTTTGTTGCAGTGGACATAATTCATTGTCAAGGATTATTACTTTCTTTATTTGTTTCTGTACCGTTTTCACAACTACATTTCGTCAACATAGGAAATTCGGAAGCAGGTCTTCGTAAACGAAGGCGATACTTCGAGGAACGGATGCTTCCTATCCCACCCGAATTAGAAACAATCGATGCCACAGAAGATAACGTGGAAGACAAAGTAATCATCTTGGAGGGGTCTGGTATCTTCTTGGAAACAGACGAAAACTCTCATACACAGCCATGTGTAAGCCCAGATGATGTAGAAGACAACCCATTTGAAGAAATGAAGACTGAACCAGCAGATAGCGAACGAAGTGATAAAATGGATGATAGCATGGAACAGGTGGAGAATGGAGAGGACATCATTACTGTGCTACCGAGTGACTTAGTGGAAACACCCTGTCGTAACACAGGCCATGCTGATTTGGCACCAAAAGAGTCCTCTGTCGTAAGACGCAACAGGTCATCGTATAGCTTAAGCACAAAACTGACTGCATTGGATAAATATTTTAATGTGTATGGACAGAACTGTCGAAAAACGGCGAGAGAAATGGAGATCCCGCGAAAATGTGTTCAGCGTTGGGTACAGCAGAGGGATAAAATACAGGAGTGGTCACAAATAAAAGAGCACGGCGCTTTAAAAAAACTGTTTACCTTCCGAGGAAGAAAACCCGAATATCCAGAGCTGGAAAAGGAACTGACGATTGTACTACGAGAGCTAAGTGAACTAGGGGAATCTTTCACAGTCAAGCAATTGGGGGAGAAGGCCAAGAGTTTGTTCCTAACACTGTACCCTGACAGAGACCCAGATGCATTTAAAGCTAGCAATCACTGGGTAAGAAATTTCTTAAAACGTGCGCAAGAGGATACCGCAGCTTCCGATGGTGATGGCGGAGAAATGTCTACTGATTTGATTGGTGGTAGTAAGAATGCCAGTATTGGGCGAGTTGTAACGAAGGCCATTGATGAAATGGATATGGTGTCTTCTGAGGATGTCTACGACAAGGGGGCGGGAGAGGCATCATATTGCGATGAAGAATTTGGTGTTGAAGATGATTGCGATGATGGTACATATGTTATATCAGGTGAGTTCATCGTAGAAGGTAATAAAGATGACAGTGCCCAGGCTTCGGACGAAGAGGAGAATAGTATACCGTCGATGATTTCTATGGCGCACATGATGCCATTGCAATAGATCAGCAATTGTCGTGATGGAGAGTAAGTGAATCTGCACATCACAGTGTTGGCTTTGCTTTCCAATCTTAATAACGTTTGCATTTCTTTAGGCTTTTAATAACGCTTTTTGCTTTGCTTTCGGATTTTTTAAAAAATAGAAACAGATCTTACATCGCATTACCACCCTTTAACATGTACAGCTACTATTTAGTATGAATGTATGGCAGGCTTTTACCGGGGGTCGTGTTTGAAACTTTTAATTTACGCCAATGAATTATTCGGTGCTGTTCATTCCTGGGATGATATGTACCAATGATACTTTTAATTATGCCCAGGTTTGGCAAGCTGGTATCCGTCCTTAAGATTTAGATGAAACACTGATCTCGAAAAGCACTGGCTGGAGCATCATCCGTCTCAAAGCGAGGTCAGTAGTTGGACGCCATTTTAGTCCCCATCAAACAAAGTATTTTTCGCTGTTGGAAATGATTGGATTGCTCGACCCAGTCTTTTTTAGAGATCAGTGGGGTGAAGGCTAATTGGGCTACAATTGTTTTGTAAATAGATTGTTTATATAACTCGTAAACAGTACCTCTATGGTATGCTAATGAAAGTCTTCGGACTTTTCCAATACTTAAAGTTTGCTTGATAAGGCCTGTTCAGTTGATACCAGATCTTTCACATATCCTTCAGTCGGTATAGATACATGATAACAGATGACGAGCTGAGACTTTAATGCTGTTGATAATTCGGGACGATATTTTACAGCAGTTTGTTCGCCTTTCACAGTTATCTCTTAAGGCGTATCAATACGTACCTCCCTTCGGCTAGAACAGTCCCTTGCAATGAACTTTGGTGTACGTATCGAAAGCTGATTAGCTAGTGCAGTGCATCGCAGTGTGATGCAGCTCACTCGTGATCCAGGCTTCGTCCTTTCGATCGAATTTGTGTTTCGCTCATGGGTTACAGGTTATTAACTCGAATTCCACCCGCTACCGTTACGCCAACGCCCCATCGAAGTCTATATTTTACTCATGCTTAGTTTAAGCCAGAAGTAACATTATTGTTATTGTTGTGATTATCAGACTTCATTCAAACAAGACTGAAATGTAAGTTGAAATGGTGAAGCGAAAATGAGCAATAACCGGCCCGTGGCTTTTCTTATTTGTAGAGATGACAAGAGGGAGGATGTCAAATGATCATGTAGACAGTTACTGTAAATAATAACATTTAATGATCGAAGTCATCGTAAATCAGTTGGTAGTGTAACACGTTCCAGTAGGGTAGACCAGGGGTTCGTATCCAGGTGTCATTTCGTATCCAGGTGTCATTTCCTGTAGCAAGTTACAAATTTAGCCGTATTACTTGTTATTCTCACAGGTGAAAACGTTTACTATCTTTTCCCGATGTATCAAAATTTTGTGGAGGAATGCTCAGGATATATGTTCCATTAGAGTGAGGAACCTGTCAGCAGGTATCTCTCCCTGCTTGTGGGTTCCATAACCGAATTAACCATGAATAGAGCTGCTGCAGATTGAACAAGGGATAGGGAATTACTCTGGTATCATCTGAATACGGTTCCATTTTATTTGGTTTGTTTTCGTGTGATTTATTCGATTCCTTGGAAACATGGACGTTTAGGTATAAGAGGCGAGTAAATTAAAATACACAAGGCATTTTGAAGGGGAAAGAAGTAGTAATAGTGAATGAGTTCCTATCTCAACCCTTTATGTGTAAGTTTAGTCATTTATTTGGCCTCCTCGCCCTTTTTCATCGTCGATGATTGTCTTTCTACACGACGTATATGCTTGTTGTCGCTCCTTTTTGCATATCTTGTTCTCGTAGCCTGTCCTTCTCCGTTAATTTTTGAAACTTAATTTATGATTGTCAATTTGCTGTTAGCTACTATTTCCCCGTCTTTTATAGTTGTCATTTATTAACTCGTGTGTTTGTTAGTTTTGTTTCGTTTCTGCGTTATGTTTCAGTTGCTGCGGTTTGCGTCGTTTGTTGTTGCTTCTCTGGTTTGTTGCGAGTCCCTTCAGCATAAATTGTTGTTAAGAATGTATAAGTTCTGGTGCTTATATCATTTGTTTATCAGTTGCCAGTTTTTTATCACCCAGTGGGCCTACAAGTCAGTTGTCTCTGCGGATTATCATCCGTTTTTAAAACATTATTGTTCAATAGTGGTTAGGTTTACCGTTTGCGCAGCAAATGCGAGGAAGAATCTCTGGTTTTGATGTGGTTGCATCAAGCCGTCAATGCATATGTAAATATGAATTCATTCCTTTTGTATATTCCCAACGAAAATGACTCCGTATTTGTGTTAAATCAGTGTACGCAGGTAATGAATTGAAGAACCATTTCTTTTTTTATTTCTGGTTTGTTGTGACTTCCATGTTAACTTATAAGAATGAAATATAGACACTGTTGTGGTATTTTATTAACATTTCTACTCCTTGGAGCCTATGGAATCGAATAATAAGCAAGGAAGCACATTGGTCAGTTATGTAGGTGAGGAAATTGAAGTAGATGAAGGTCTTCCTCGATCTGTGGAACTTGCGAAGAATTCTTGATGTAAATAGAAACGTGTGAGATATCTTATTACAGACCTTTTACAAATGAATGTATGAAGTATGTACATTTAAAGTGTAATGTAACCTAACTTAAATTTTTGGTAAAGGTGTATTCGGTATTGATGGTAACGGATTTTGGATCTATTTCTTGTGCATTTTTAATTTAACGGACATCGTTTGAGTAACTGTATGGTAAAATCAGGTTGGCTAGAGTATGTTAGTTTCACTGAAAATGTATATGTATCCCGGTTTGTACCATCCAGAGGGGGTCAGGAAGGTTAACTAACTCTAGGTAATGGCAGGGATCAGTAAGAGTGCAAAAAATATTTACTAGGCTTACTTGTCAGGAAACGTGTAGTCTAGCATGACAGCCCCCCCCCCTCGGAATTCCTATCCTTGGTTCCAATTTTCAACGGGACGTTAAACGCTGACATTTGTGTGCAAATATTTTCTGCCCTTTTTAGGTGATATTCAAACAAACGTAGTAGAGTATATGTACATATTTGGTGACATCAAAATGACATTGTGGTGGGATGGGGTGGGAGAATACTCACTTCTTACATGTTAGTGGCACTTCAACCCTCTGACATACAATTTTTTACGTCCATCGTATGTCCATGCTCTATCGTCAAGCGCTAGGAAATAATATGTGGGCTTGAAGATTGATTTCATCTTCAATTAATGCAAGCGTAAATCATGTTTTAAAAGTTTTTTAAGATTATATGAGATTATGGAGTAGGTTTTTATAGGCGTAGTACAAAGTTGAATAGGGTGTATTTGAAGGTATTACGTCGGGAAACACATTCACGCGTATCACTTCACACAGCTCTCTCGAAGGTAGCGGATTTTTTCGACAAATCGTTGCTCTTCTGTGGTGAAAAATCTTACAGAAGTCTGGTAATGAATATACGATAGTGGAATGTTGCTGGAAATGCAGAAGGAGGAACTGTTGACTGTATTTATTTTCGGATTCAAATTTTGGAAAGGACGTCTGCTTATCTTTTAGATTATTCGACGTTTCTACAATCACCGTATCCTTTGAACTTTGAAGATTATATTCCAAAATTTTGTACACTCATGTCATTAATAGACAGGGTGAAATTTTATGTGCATGTTTTGGCATGTAGGTTCCTAACGGAGGTAGGGTGATACAGAATGTGGCCGTTTCCACGTTGAGAGACATAGGAAGCTTGACGAAGGCATATCAGTGTTTGTATTATATGCTGTTGGTAACGTGCCTTTGGTTAAATGGCAGTAACGAGTGTGTTTTGGCTGATAGACGATATCATGCCCAACAGCTGCTCAGGGCCATGTAAATTTACACAGTGAGAAGTACTGTCGACAATAGTGATTGTGTGTTATAAGGATAACCAATGTTTGCACCCTGCGGATAAGCTTACGTGTGCAGATGGTACCCCTATACTTCACAGTTGACCGAGGCGTGCGTTAGGAAGACAAGGGAGATCTGGAGGTTTGGAATACGGGTTCCGCGTCTTTGTTGCTATTGCTGTAGCCTTGTATTGGGTATTGCTTTCTTACACATATTGTTGCCAGATTCGTGACGGAATTTGTGTCTAGCGGATTTTCGTTTGTTGCTACTTCCGGTTATCTGAAAAACTAGAAAGAGTGCATTTTCCATCACAGCCTACATTCAGCATGATAACGAGGCACGTGAAATGGCTTTTCCTTGATAAAGTTCTGGCCGATAAACTGGCACAGTGAAAGAATAAAGAAGCCACATGGCAGTAAACGGAGCCAAGAGGGTCGTTAAGTCATAAGGAACTTAAACTAAATTATTGCTTTAGAATAAATACATGATTAGTATGGCTTATATTCTGTTTTGCGTTGCATTGAAACCGGAGAGTATTAAGTGCGAACATTATTATGCCAATAGTTTCGGATTTGAAATATGATGGGTGTGAGGACTCTTCTTCTTCGAAATGTCTCGGCACATCTGATCTTTCGGCGCATTTTCATGTGCTGGTATTTGTTTTAAGTGTACTGAAACGATTGCTGTTGTTTTGAATAGTAACATGCCATTGGGAATATGTGATTTCCCATTAGTGATTCAGCAAAGTGTATCTCTCAGTATGAGAATATCAAGGCCCAACCATCGGTGTGTATAGAGGGGGAAGTCTTACTTAGTCTTTTTGACAACTATGGACTACTTCAAGCAACATGGTAAGGTTTATAGAACATCATAATTAGAATTTCAGGAAACAAATTATAATGACTTGAACCCCCCTCGCAAGGTATTTTGCGACTGATGTGGAGCTCCCCGCAGTTTTGTTTGCCGGCAGCAACTCGACTTTGCTAGATTTCCTAGAGACATTTCACTTAGACAGACCGGTGCACAGTGTTTAAAATCTAATTGCTTCATGTCTAAGTACCGGCGTTCTTCAAGGAAACTTACTTACTCACTGTGGTTTCCTTTGAGAAACCGAATACTTTTTGTATGATATTTAGCAGAAAAGTCGAAAGAAACTTAACGTGTCAGGGTTGCCAACTATTTGACTTAGACAACGTACGGACGTACATAGACTAATGCAAGTTTCAGTGTGTGAAGATAAAATTGCTCATTATGTACTGTATTATTGGTTTCTACTGAGGTGGTATGAGGGGGTCTTTTGTAGACAAGTATGTAGAGAAATGCCAGTTCCTGCCCAGCCGTGTAGCTAATTAAGGTACGTAAGAAAAATCTACTGTGTACGTCGAACATACATTCGGTTGTATTTAAGGAAGCACTGAACCATGTTATAAACGACCTGTTTTTGATGGTTTCCAGTGACACCAAGTAAACACGCTTGTTTGTAATATCAATTATGAAAGGTTCAGAAATGTTCACAATTCCAATGCCCGTGGTTGATGGCATACGAATATCAACACGTTTGTGTGATTTAAAGTGAAAGCCAACTTCTTTGTAGACTGGACACACTTGCACATGTCGGAAGTTTCCTATACTGCAAAGAGGAGTGAGAATTAGCCTAGGCATTCCACGCATGCGTTAAAGTGTTTTATGTGATAACAATGAAGCTAGGTTAAGGACTGGCATTTTCTTCCTAAAATATTGGCGTTGAGATTGGTGTTGTGGTGTTGTAAACCGGGAAATCGTAGCAGTAGAGGAGGATAAAGTATTCGAAAATGCGAGGACGATTCAAATGCGCATGCGTGATGTGACTACTCTGCAGTGCTGAGCATTTGTATTCTTCCCCTCTAGACGAAGATCAGAAAGTGTGTATAAGTTGGTTATACTAGTGCTTATTTTGTGACCTTCTCATCGTTGTCTTTCTCTCGGAGTTGTGCAAGTTGTTCGAGAGGCACGTATATGGTAATAGTGATTTTAAGGATCGTGGTTCATGAAACTCATTAAGTGGTAACTTGGCATCACGCATTGAGTTATGCTGCAGTTACTTATAATCCAATAACAGGCCATGGGTTGTAGGACCATTTACCAAGTCAAAAGTTTGCTTTTCCTCATAGATTCTGGTTAACTTGCAAATAAAGGTGTCTGTAAATGTAATGTCGCGAAACTTTTAAGTTCACGTAGGGCGTTTTATGTCTTTAAAATGCTGGCAATGAAGTACCTTTGTGGCAGTGGTGAATCAGTGCTGTAAATGGACGTGATGTCGGTCTAGAGTCACGTACAGTGTCTTATTTAGTGGTGGCCTTGATCGTTAGGTTGCCCATTTTGGAAAAAGTGTCACGTTTGGACAGCATTGTGTGATAATTATGTAAAAATAGACTGAACACAGGTTTGCAGTAGTAAAGTTCCATATTTTCTTTGGGGAGACTCTAGTGCCACCGTGAAATCGTGTCTCGGGCCTCTCTTGGGATATTTCCAAGTACGCCACTGGTCGCATTGCTACGGCAATTTAGGGTACCTTAGACGTCTTTGGGTCCGATGGCTGTTGATACGAAGATTTGAATGTTCAGTGTGTAGTCATCGTATTGTCCAAGGACGAAAGAAAATATGTAGATTGTAGTACAGAAAAGGTGGATAATTTGTGGTGTATTTTTCTGGAAGGTACGGAGTGAAATTGACGAAGGGTATTCTTGACCGAAGGATATTGTATTTTACTAGAAAGTTAATTGTATTTAAGACTATTTTTGGCATGTTTGTAAGGATAGCATCTTGTAGGCGAAGTCACAGATATTTCTATTATTGAGATCGAATGAAACTCATAGAGGTTTTCTAAGGCAATGTAATTCTCGAAAAGACCAATAGGAATTATGAAAGACGTCCAGTTATTCGAAGAATGATCAAATGGCTGATTAGTGTTTGGATGTAGTCTAGAGTTTGTAGGGAGATCAATTTCAGATGACCCATTATGGTTCCTTTTAGCATGTGGCCAAATAATCTCCATGTTTTCTCGCTTTAAGATTGTACAGTAAGAACGTAAAATAGGAACTGTCGAGCTTGGTTTGGGGTTTTTTCAGGATTATTGAAAGAGACATTGATGTCATGGAGCACGTGTCAGAGAGGCAATTTCTGAACGTCCACAGGTGGAGACATTACCTCTCAGAAATCTAGCTGTGCTATCAACACCAGGCAATGATAACTGAAGGTCGGCATGAGCTGGAGTGAAATGACGTCTGTTGCAATGGTAAGGTTTGATGTTGTTTTGTACGGTACCTTATGTTTCGTTAGGGTCCCTCATCTAGTTCTGAGGTACAGCGTTTGTTATTGATCGTGAATCCCTTAGTCCCTTAACACCTTAACCCCTACCATAGTGACCCAGTTATTCAGGATTTGTTAATACAGTCATCGAAGAATGTTCTAACTACTTCACAAGAGTTGTAGTCGACTATAAACAGACTTTTTAAAGAGTTGTGTCATTGATCAGGCGTTAAAACGTGTGAAAAGGATGGCATCGATCTAAGTCGATTCGTGTCTTCGCTTGCAATCATGCTGCTATGAAGAAAGACGCACTTTCCAATTTGCCCGTTTAGAAGGAACATCTAACGATTGTCATGTGTATCATATTTATTCATTAGTAATTTGCGTTTGACAAGATCAAACTTTGCCGGAGCACATGTAGTGATATACTTTGAGTAATGCCGTAACCTTGTTTTTTTAGTGGTACGTAGTATACAGTATTTATCCGCTTCATTTCACTGTATTTGACAAATCTCCATGTATATAAACACGTATTTATAATCCCAGGAACAAAGACCTCATGTATTGTAGTTCTGCTTTGTTAATGCTTTGCTTATCTAATCACGTGTTTCTTTTCAAGCGTTTGAAGGGGGGAGGGACAAGAAGGTAGATATCCTCCGGTGGAATATTGGGAGCTACTTTGCAGCTAGCTACAATAGTCTACTTTCGGTAGACAGCATGATGGGCCGGATGGCAGTCTTTTCACGGTCAAGTCAATGAAGCAACCAGGGCGTGACAATGGTGATTCATTTGATCTCATGTAACTAATGTTCATTATGATTGGTTGGCTGAGCTACAGTAGTTTTGAATCAAAACTGATCTGATGTTCAAGCTACGGTAGCGGCTACGATCACGTGTTACCCAGGAGGCTGCTTGGTAGCCCACTGCATGTACCTGGCCACTTGTGTTCTGGCTTGCCTCGAAGCTTATGTTTCTACTGCATTTTCGAGAAGTTCGTTTCAGTATCATAACACAGAAACTTTCTAGGTTATGATCTTTCTTTTTACAGTTTGTGTATATTTCCCTTCTTATACCTAGTTTTTGGGAACAAAGAGATTTGGTAATCAAGTCGGCCTTCTGTTAGCATGCTCGCAACCAGAAGCTCCTGATGTGGTGTAGGTGTGATATTGAAAAGTGTTCTAAACAAAGGGTTAAACCACAAAATGGTAATTAACAAAGAAGAGATTATATAGGGCGATCACTGTCTAAGCGCACGTCCCTGTACGTTTTTGTTTCTGATACTACTAAGTAAGGTTATCATTCTAAATGAGTAGGAATGCTGTTATTGTACAATGCGATCACACTTTCATCTCTGTATATCTTGTTTTCGGAACGTGTGGCCTCATTCGTGTGATCAAAGCCTGCGATCCTCTTCCCACATACCGTGCTCTGCACAGAGATAGAAATAGCTAGATAATAATACTCGAATTGTATTTTAACAGGATCAGATTAAGCCGGGAGAAGGGGCTAAGGGGCGTTCTAGGCGCACGCTTCTTTATTTTTTATAGAGCAACAGTTTGAAAAGGGGAAGCTACGTAGAACTGAAGAGCAGGGCAAAAGACAGCACTGCGCGGAGAGAGTGGCTGCTTCAGACCTGCCCATGGGCAGAGAACCAAAAAAATAGTTTTCCACACCTTAAATTTCATTCCTATACAAGATAGGCGTCAAAGGGATGAAAACTCCTTGCATTAGAATAGCTCGAAGACCATGATTTGCATGTGGAGTTTTCTACCTAAATACACAGGGGACTCTAATATTGCATATCTGGCGTTTCCTGTCTTGGCTACGCCCCCTTTCCCTTTCTTATTATTCTGCATGCAGCATTGTTTAGTTATGATGTGATCTAACTTATTCATTATTCGATGGGAACCGATAAAAGCCTCTTCATCAAAATGAGGTGACTGATCTATGGTCTGTTTAAACTCTTGTAAAAAACTAAATAAACAAGAGGTGCAACGGCATCAATGCTCATAATAAGAAATAGCTACATTAAGTTCGAATGAACCCCAAAATAGGTAATAAAAATTGCCATTTTATACTTCGTAAAATAATCATATTGCCGTTATGGCATAAATTGCGGTAAATGGAATCACTGGAAGCATCGACTTAATCATTGGTTAGAAATCTCTTTATGATAATGCGAACAAGGTATTCAAGTGTGCTTGCCTTCTGCGCTGCGATTGACGTCACCAAGACATAAGTTTGAAAGCCAAGAATATAAGACAGTCGACTGTCAAGACCTCAATAAACACTTCACTGACATCAAAAAAATTAACGTGAAAACGTTTTGTACATTTATTATAATTTGTATCACTGGATAACCCACATCATCATTTTGCATCATCAAGGTTGAAATCTGCTTACAGACACTATAAACAATAATTTTTGTTAATCTAAATTATCTACGTGACCTTGTACATTCAATAAACAGGCGGCTTGTTGACCCGACATGTCTAAATACTACAAGAAACACTAAACCTTGGCAATGTGTTCGACTTCGTTGCAGATCTTCTGATTTTCAAGTCTTGTTATTGACTCGCCGAATCGAAGATCAAACGTGATGCACTTGTAGATACGCAACCTACAGCTGACCAGATGAACGCGAAGTCTCGGACGAAAAAAGCATCATGGTTGCAGGTCTACCGGATAGGCTCATTATATTTTGCATATTTTTTCAGCCTCAAAGCTTTCTATTTTAAGGGAAACTGTATGAAATATAGGACTAATATGGAGACGTGTACTTCTTACATTGGGTAAATTTAATTGCATTTCTAATCTGTGCAATTGTAGAGAAGATGAGCACTGCAGTTTTACTTTCCACGTTTCTGGGCATGACTTTTAGACCTTCTGCATCCTCGTTTAAGAGTGTTTAAAAATCACTTGACTGGCCTACATAGGACAGTCGTTTCCATTATTATTCATCGCTTTGTGCAATTTTTATCAAACAAGATTTCATCTTCGGAGGTATAGTATGATAAATCATCATATGGGTCGCCTAGAAGTGTGTTGACTTCCTTTCGCATTTTCTGTCTGATTTCTTTTCTTTCAAATCTGTAATCCAACTCAATATCTTGATACTGATTCAATTGAAGGTCACGTTGGCGTCGAATTCCAATCAAACTGACTGCAAAATGACCACAGAGCAACACCAAGCATAAGAAAAGGATTGTGACCAGAAACGAACGAGGGCCGGCCCTTGCCACTAGCAGAACGGTAAAATAAGGTCCCACAGCTTCAGCTACTAGCCTCGATATGAAGCAGAGCTTGTGCTTATTTTTTATCCACATTGAATATCCATCGTTTGATGACGCAACACTTTCCATTACACAGGGAACAGAGAGTCCGATTATGAGGAGGCCTACAAGAAGCCATGTCATTTTCTCAGACACGGTCATGATAACAGCACCAACTACCATGCTGAGGATTTTCGCTGATGCCATATATTGATCTAATTTTTGTAAAGGTATGCATGGTAATAAGATGGCTACCAGACAGCATCCAGCGGAATAAGCAATCCAGAAAGCGGAATTAAGGAGAAGTGCTTTCGACATTGGCATACCATAGAGGACAGCATGTAGTACTACTAATGTTGTTATAATTGATTCTATAGCACTGAGTATGAAATTTACCGCTGTAAAGTAGCTGCAATACGCAATATTCCATATTTTAGACTCTTCTTTGGTGTTTCCTTGTATTGAAGAATTTTCTGCGCTGTTTGGGCAGTGAATGCGATACAGTAAAGCAGCCAGCGTTACAATAATCAGCATGTACAATGGTATGCTTCCAGTGAGATAAATCCCAGCCAATTCAGGTGTATGTCTATTGCAGCTGACAGGTATGTGTGTTCCTGCACTCTTATTTCCTTCATTTCTAAATCTGAACTCTGATCCTATTACTCCTGTTTGTTTACGTAAAAACTGCACTGTAAATAAGGGCGCCACCAACGCTCCGGAAGAGTACAGGAGGTTTTGAATGTTAACCCTTTTCCACTCCGATGAACGGGAAATGGAGTTGGAAGCTACAGAGAGGTATAAGGAAAGATGGTTTATTAGCGAACATAAGCAATATGTAAGCAGGTATTTTAGGTTTCCTATTTACTATTATTTAATGTAATACTTCAACAACTCAGCTCTTTATTCTCAAAGTCGAGGTTTGATCAAAGGATAGTAGACAACCTCCAAAGATGAAAATTATGTTCCTTAAAAGACCCTCCATAATCTCGACTGCTATCAGAGAGCCTGACACCGAATAAGGTTTCTCTGACGCTAGGGTATAGTGCATCGCAGTGTGAAGTGCCTGGACGCGCCAAATTTCCTGGAGCTGATATAGTTTACCCTTTGCTACCTATTTCTACACGGGAAAATAAACGGGGGCAGATATGTACAATAGTTACTTTATGCTTTACATGCGTGGGAGCCTTCGGAGGGACGCGGTCTTGTACCTTAACCCAGTTGCTCCCTCGGCCGAAGTAAAACTGTACCTAGTAGGAATTAAATGCATTATAGATTTTAAAAATATCCTTACTGTGACTAACTAGAATTCCAATGTTATTACCATTGAGTAAACTCAAATCAATGCAGTAGATAATTGTTGCCGAATCACAAATGGAAACTATGAATATGTCGAAATGTACATTTGCTACAACATTTGCGAAGGTTAGGCTATGGCCAAAGCGGTTCTCATTGTCAAGTAGACTTCTTCAGGACGCTGTTCACTATTCGAAAGAAAATGAAAGGAAGATTCTAGAATTTACAGGAGGGCTATAAGCAGAAATTCCGGGCTATTGTACAGAATCCCGAAAGCGACTTGATGGCAAGAATAGACATTATAAAAATAACAGAAATGACAATGCTTCTCCACCACTTGCAAAGTATAACACGTTTTGATGTTTCAACCACAATTTACTGAAAGTATTTTCTGTAAAGCCCGATTTTCCTGGAGCATGCCTTGCTTTAGGGCAATTCCTAGATCTTCCAGCGTGAATTACAATTTCAGGGAGAGTCCAGTAATTTCAGGGAGAGTCCAGTAATTTCAGGGAGTGTCCAGTAATTTCAGGGAGAGTCCAGTAATTTCAGGGAGAGTCCAGTAATTTCAGGGAGAGTCCAGTAATTTCAGGGAGAGTCCAGTAATTTCAGGG
>JAAAKL020003927.1:0-21986 GCA_010016065.2 Carybdea cf. marsupialis auct. non (Linnaeus, 1758) | reverse complement strand
AGTCAGGCATGCAAACATTATAATAAGCCTGTAGAAGAAAATACAGGCCTTTCTGTCTTGAACACATCTAAGCCACAGATCATGTCACGTTGATTCCTTGAATAACAGTCACATGTCAGTTGATGACAATATCATAATATTTGTGGGCTCATCTCAAGGGGAGTGTCGGAATGTGAAAGCTAGAATGTCACAATTGTGTAACAGTCATCCACCAAACGTTTGTAAGTATAATATCCTATGAGACTCCCGACGGCAATTATGACTACCGCCAGCCATTATGACTAAAGTAAACTGATGTAGTTCCAGAAGTGAGTGCATGGTGGATCAAGTTATTACAGACTGCACTCACTTGGAACCTCTTCTAAGCTCCCAGTCTGAGAGTTTAAGCAGGAGCATAATTAAACCTAGCAAGTGCTTCTTTAATTTTTCAATTCTTTTCACCTCTAATGATTGATAACTCATAAATACATAAACTTTCACAACTCACCTGTTTTTGAGACATGGACCACAAAACTGTCCTCTGGTACCCAAACAATCAACAGAACGGCATATTGTTTTTAAGTCATCAGTTTTCTGTCTGCATTGGTGACATGTTGTGCCATTTATACTATCATATTTTTTCTCTGATACTTTCTCCGCAATCAGCATTACATCATCTTCGGTAATATCATCCACTGGCCTTTTATGAATAACATGTGTGACTCGTCTTTTTGCAGGTGAAAGCAAGTCAAGTGAGTGGCGACATACCTTCCTGATTGTTATCTCCCTAATAGGAGGTTCTACGTAAGACTTTCTTCGACTCCTAGTACTCATCCTTCTGCCTGTAAGACAATAGTCAGCATGGTACCTTTCTCTTTTTAATTGCCCACCTACAGAAAATAATAAAATTTAAACTAATTTCAGTACATCTTTCTCATTGGTATGACCTTTCTGAGTCATATTACATGGTATGACTAAAATAAGAAAGTATTCTTTTGGTTGCTAACCATTCACAATCCTTTGCATTAATGTTTACATAAGATACCTTGGTTGCCAATGTAAATTGCAACTGTAAGTATACTTTGTAAGGCAGTCAAGTTGTATTATGTTGCATACATAAACATAATGTTTAAATTACCTATAACAGCTATTCCAGAAATGTAAACATAAAACACAATAACATAGGATCCGATTTGACTATGTGTTACAGATAACACTAGAAGGATAAATCCCGTTGATTCGTTCTCATTCAGTTCAGGGGGCTAACACATCCAGAATCTGATTACTAAATCCTGCCATGTTGTCTCCAGCTTCACCCTTTTGCCTACCACTTCCAAGTTTCACACATTTTTTACCTGCTCATCATCCTTTGTACATGATCAAATCAATAATAACCATGTCCTCATTACTCTTTCCAAATAGTTCTCTTCCAAGCACAGCAACTCTTTCAGTTCATTTGTACACTAATTGTCAGCAAGCTCTGCACTGCACATCTTTCACATCATGATTTTTCAGTTCTCTGCTCAAAATGTCATTATATTTAAACAATAAATAGTAAACAATGGCAACTAATTGAAACATAGTTGATAATTTCACTCCAACATTGCAATTTCTTCTAATATAATAACTTAAATTTCTTCCCAAATATTATACCATGCAGCTACCTTTATAGCTCATCAAACATGCCTAAGCCATTTCTCTACTGCATGTACACAGTAGTTTTCCCTAGCTTATTCAGCTGTAACCAACATAAACATTTAAAGTGAAGCAACTGTACACTTGTTGAAGAATTCCTATATCACTCATGAGTGTCATCACCATCAGGTAAGTGATTCTGCGTCATTTGCTGATTATGGCCTTATACATTCCATTGTAATGCACTATTCATAATCCAACATTTTATATTTAAAATAAGTGTTAGCACAGCTCTAGAAACACTAGCTGCTTTCATGCTTGCAAGAGGCCAACCAACTAGAGTTCTTGCTGGTGATGTATCCTTAGCATAGGACACTTGGTGCAAATGCAATGAATACCCAGCTATTTAGCTATGGCTGGTATTTTTACCATATTTAACAATTATATCATGATGGGCAGTTGAATGTGTTCTTTTCATTCTCGCCCATAAATATGCTTCATAATTTCTTGGTCTCTGTTTCTTGTTTAACTTCTTGACTACTGTGATCATTTGTGGCTCATCCGATCATCAAAGTCAAATAGTAAGTTTGAAATGCTAACCTCAACATGTACCTTGACATTTTCCCTTTCACGCTTGATGTTATGCTTGATCACTACTATGCTCCTTGCAATCCCATCAATTAAGTGTAACCAGGTCAGGGTTACGTTCTAATTTTGTAAGTCTTGTTTGTCTTGTTACTGGTCAGTAAATATACTTTGGTTATTGTTACCTTGATATTACAGCAGATTTGCTTTGTAGGTTATGAAAGGTATAATCGAGTCACCCTCGTTGGCAGTTGTGACACTGCGTGACACTGTCATCACAGTAAATTTGTAACGTGGTATGCTGTAACATCTTTAGGATAAATAGGCATCATTTAGCCTCATTCAGTGGAGTAGTTTTGCCTTCCTGAATGGTCAGATTCGTTGCATTTCTTGGCATTGATTGGCAGTGAGTCTGTGTGACTCAGGTCTATGTGACGCTGCCACTTCATCAGCATGTTTGCTAATCGAGTTGCTGCTACCAGTTTGTATTGGATTGACTTTGCCAGAGGGGATAAAAGACACAAAATACATTCTTGCATCATTGCTACACCTACCTCACCCTAAAACTATCTACATGCCTTTCCATGCGGCCATTAGATACGGCATACTTAAAAGCCATTGATATGACATTGTAAACATTAATTTAACCAAATGAGTTATGAATGAACTTAATACTAATGGTATAGGAAATTCTAGCCTTAACCCTCAATGTCAGATTAGTTAACATTGGCAAATACTCCCCTTCATTTACTCCAGCCATTCTATATCCTTGCTAAAACACTGTCAACCCTTCTTGCACCTATTGTATGTCAATGTAGTAAATTTTTTTTCCTTATATCTGAAGACTGCAGGTTCCCCTATTATCACACTATCTTCCACAAGTTTAGCTTTTAAAATTTTTATAGTCCTTCTGCCACTACATTACTTGAGCATCTAGGAACTGTAAAATGGACTCTATACCAAATAACTGCCACACTTTCCACAAAACTATTTATACACTTCTTCTCTAAGTAACCATCAATGCTAACTCATATATGTTTTGATTCCATTGCTACTTTCTATGCACAAGTTGAGCATTCAAAATGCTGCCAAGAAAATGATGAATAACAATGGACTTTGAACTGAACCTTGATGTAATCCTGTCTGGACTGGTCTGGAGTCTTGACTGAACTTAATATTTACATAAGTTGACTATACTGATAACACTGTACAACAAGCCATTCCCTTGCAATCAACCATGCCACAGACCACCACATTACATCAACTCATACTCAATAAAAGCCTTCCTTAGAACTACAAGGGAAAAACACAGATTATATTTTTTCATAAGATTTTTTCATATATTTTCATATTTGTTTCAAGATAAAAAGGCACACGTGGTTCCACAACCAGGCTTAGAACCAAGAAACTTCAAAGACTTTTTAACTTCTTTCAGAAAGTTTATAATTATAAAAAAAATTTTGTCTCACAACAGTTGATCCTGGCAAGGTATTGCCCTCAGGCAAATCTCTTGTAATACAATAAATAGGAAAACAAGTTGCTAAATTTCCCATTACGATTCGTAGATAGCAACAATGCCAACTTATTAAGAACAACCTTCCAGTGTAACTGAAGTGTCATAACAAAAGTCTATTTTAATGCAGTGCAATGCAGTGAGTCAGCTGGTGCTTAAGTAAAAGTCACATGACCACAGGCATGGTTGTAGTAAACTTGCCAAAGTCTTGCCAAAGGGAAAATGAGATAGTAATAGTATTCCTTTTGTGGAAAGGGAGAAGCTACTAAACAGTATGAAAGTGATTCTATTGTAATTTGTGTTTCTACCATTCACTTTCCTTCATATACCTTACTACTTATTATCTTGTTATTGTTAACATTACATTCATGTAGAATGTAATCATAAAAAAATGCCAAGATAAAGATGACAAAGTATTGTTCTCTGGCCTCGTGCATCAACAAAGGTAGTAGACTTAACTCCTGTGTTGATCGCACCAGGCACAGTTCATGTGTACAGTCAAACTTAAATCATGACTATCAAAAGTAATTACTCTCAACAAAAGTTTGATAACCTCACCCTTAATTTGAAAGATATTACACTGCTTGTTTCTTGTTTACTTTCTCTAGTCAGTAATTTATCCATACTCAGAGATGACATGTGCACACAATCCATCTTTTTGTCCTTATATTTTGTTGCATTTGATTAATTTCAAATACAAAGCATGGCACAGTAAAGAAATATCCATTCAAAATGGCAACATCACCAACTCAATTTAAACAAATGGTCAAATGTCTAGATAATGCAAATTTTTAAATAGAAAGGCCTGATAACGAGCACAAATTATCCTAAATGAAACTTTTAAAAATGTTGCGGAGTCATTTGAATTTACACTGATTTCACTTCAAGTCATTTTTCTTGCTTTCATTTACATTACATATGTGAATTCTGCATAAAGCTCTGTTACTGAACATGTAACATCATGGCCTCTCACAAAGAACTGGCAAACACTGACAATCTCAGAGAGTCTAAAAAAGAAGAATAGCAGGATGCTAACTCATTGCTCTTCAAAATACACTGCTGATTCCTAAGTAAGTTCAAACATATTCTGTTACAGCACATGTAGGACTGACTCTCATTGCACCCACAAGGAATTTATCAAGAACATTACTCGATGGCTGGATGTCATCGCCAAGGATCTGCGGTCCTGTGGAGTGCCTCTATCTCAAGCGGAGCAGCTCGCTGCTGATCGCCAGAACTGGCAAACACTTGTGTTGCAAGTTGGCTCTATGCACCACACGGTGCTCGAGGATTAGTGAGTGAGTGAGTAATTACTTTTGTGGTATTGTTAAAGACAAATCAATTTAGAGAGGTCTATTTATAGACAGGCTGACTTTATGCACAGCTAGCAGAGTACTCTAATTCATAATCTCTACATCAGTCAATATTTAGGCTTAGATGAGTATCTCAAGAATATGAAACAACATCTGACAAACAAGAAATTTCAGGAAGTAGTTAGTTAGGGGTACAAACCATAGTCAAGAAACTCGATCCACAGAAAATCCTCCTACTAAAAGAAGAAAACAGAAACAAAAACAACAACCATGACTGTACTGGTTCAACAGCACTTTCCAAATTTGCTCATCAAAACAAAGAAACAGAAAGAACAGCTTCCAGAGTTGAAGTGACATAGAAAGCAGTGATGAATAAATGTTTTCACTTATGTTTTGGACACAAAATTTTGTAGTAGATGTTTGCTGGTGGTGGGTATTACCTCCAATTATCCCACCCAAATAGCTTATTTTTCACATGTTATTTCATATTTTAATATAACCATCGTGACCTACTGATAGCTCTCAGCTCTCAGTGTTATTAAATATTGCAACCACTGATGCAACTGTAACACTGAATTCTTGTTTACATCTCCCTCTGTTAGTTTTGTTCCTTTAAAATCCTACTCGGTTAAAACCACACATGGAAAATCATACATAATTGTACAGTCACCCACTGATAGCACTACAATTTAATAGTTAATAATTCTTCAGTTTGTCCAGTCAAGCGTTACATCATTGCCTTGTGGTGTCACAAGATGTTTGAGTGGAATTTTCGTGTTTCCTGGCCTGCAGCCTGGGTACGCATATAAAATACGGCACTCGATTATTATCGATTTATACCGGTACACATACCTCACCCTACCCCTACTTTCTATCCGACCCCTAGGCGTACTGTTCTTGTAGAAGTACATGTCGTCGAGTCAGGTTCATTTATAAAATACCAATTTCGTTTATGTAGAGTCTAGAGAGATCAATTTTACAAAAGATCTGAGAAAGCGCAAAAATTTCACTTTCAACTCTTTATCTGAAAGGTGTATGTTGGATATCTGATACGCCCACTCGTCGTGTACAGTAGCATTGTGAAGTAGATTAATAATAATAGATCAGTTATGGTTATACTAAATCGATGTAAAGTCGCTCTAATCTATTCTCCGAGTATATACATTATTTCTAAGACTCGAACAATGTAGAACAATGATTTTACTACATAATATTACGATTCCGCAGTGCCATTCAACGCTATAGAACTTGTTAAGTTTTGTTTTTATTAATTTGTTACTTGAGCTGCGTCGAGTTACACTGGAAGATTGTTCTGTGCTAGTTAAGTTAAATACGCCATTAATTCTACGACTACAAACAGCCTAGTAACTTAGGAAAACTACCCATGTTGCACAGAGCAGCTATTCGTTTAAATTTCAGGAAAGCCATTAACGTTTGAAAAACAGTAATAAAAATAGATAGGCCTACCTATCAACCTTTTGATGGGCCATTTAACTACAAGTGAAGGCGGTGGCTGCTTATTTTCCTGCTTTGGTGAAGGTGGCTTCAATAAACCACGACTAGGGCGAGAATGGCATAACTCTGGAAACAACTCGCGCAGCTTCTTTTCATTCTCTTCGATCCTCTCTTTCCTTATTTTCTCGTACTCGCTTTCTTGGAAGCAGGTTTCCATCTCTGGCATGGTTATAGTTGAATGTAGCACCTCGGTCCGACTTCGCAAGTTACTGATTTTTCGCGCGAAATGTGAGATAGGAACCTCTGCTTCCACACGAGGGTTAGCTTTGTTTAACGAATTTGTTGACATCTGCGGCAGCCAAGCATTGAAGGAAATAAAAGAATGATTATCGCTATGGTGACAATCCAGTTAATGGTACAATAGAATAACATACATTGCACTTCTTGTACACAAATATAGTGCCTGCATACTAAGGGGTTTTGTTTTTATCAATTGTTTCTGCTGTGAGTCGCGCAGACTTTGCTTAGTAGTTGTCAAGTTTTAAGCAAACCTTCTCGATACCATATTCTCAACTGGGAAATAGACATGCTTTAATGGACAGTCAAACACGAAAGCACGATGTGTCCAGTACTTGTTATTGAAGTTTAACTGCTAAGGAATTTACTTACTAGCTACTCAACTATGTGCTTTAAAGTGACGATGATCAGATGAGTTGTATAGAATCTGCTTTACAGAGGAAAATATTGTAGTTCGGTTTTCCCGCATTTTACAATGGAAAAGATTCCTGGCAGGTAGTGCAAAAGCTGTGAAGATATTTCTATTGTCGATATCATGCTATAACAAAGTATGGCTCCCTAGAGAGTCTGCAGTTGGCATTTGTATTCAACAAGAATGATACTACAGGAGATTTTGAATTTATTTAATAGCCCTTTAAGTCATGAGCAAACATGGGCTGTAGGTTATATTTTGACAAAATCTGTTCATGCGATACGAACAGGAAACTTCGCTCACAGGAAAGCGATTCGTATGTCAATACACTTAGATACTGTAGCTTTGAATAATGAAGGAGAAGTAGAAGTCTTAGCTATAGAACTTTCGTCAAAGACAAGACAGCAAGAAAGGGATCTCATTTCGAGCATTGGAGACATGTTGTGTAGATGCCTAAATTATGGATTGGGTTTGGAAGATATGGAAAAATTTTTAATCGAAGACGATATGGCCGAGCTAATAGGCCGTATGGTACTGCAATCTACTGAGGATCGAGATGAAGGATTCGATGATTGCAATTTAGCAGAAAGTTGGTCAAGCATTGCAGAAATGAACTCGTTTGCATCGAGAAAGCATTTCCAAGGTCTTGAGGATGTCATGTATTTCTGTGAAGCTCGGCTCGTCCGAAATGATATCAATGGAGGTCTTAAACATTATGAAAATGTCTGTAAAGCCCTTTATGCAGAAGCCGAAGAGTTGAAAACATTTTTATATTACATATCTACTTCTGGTACTACGAAACAGAATGTTACTGACAAAAGCAACGACATTCCTAAAGATCATAATCGTCTGACTCAATGGGCAAAACTTTGGTTATCTGTTATGAAAGAAATACGAATGGTTAGTCATCCGAGTAGTGCTTTCAGTGAGGAAATACCAAAGCATTACGAATTAACTCCTGCAGAAGTATTAAGACAGAGGCTTAAAACCGAATCTGAAAAGATGCTGCAACAGGAGAAGGACTTTTTAAACCTTCCAGAGAATGCGCGAGAGTTAGTTGTAGACTTTTTAATCAAACGACTAGAATCTCCTGTGGAAGGCAACTTAGTACATGCGAAAAGAAAATTAACATTTGGGAATGAATACAATGAACCAGTAATTGAACCTTCAAAGTCACAATTACTATTGGAACAGTATAAAGAGACACTGAACGTCAGTAGGCCATTAAATAGTTATTCAACAAAGATTAGTAGAAATAGTTTAGGGAGCATTCCTGTTCTTCCAGAAGTAAACATGATTTCCGAGGTCGAGTCAGGTACAAGTCCCAAGAAAGTTTTACATGTGCCAACTCCACTGAAATTTGAGAACTGGTCAGAGAAGACTGACAATGACCATTTCATGGCTAGTGAATGGGCTCATGTTGCCAATGACCCTACGTATTCAGAGTTGAATGACCAGAACCACAACGTCATTATCGAAGATAGGAGAAGTTTAGGTGAAGAAATTGTAACAGTGGATGAAGGGCAGCCGAACATAACTATGTCTTCTGGTTCAAATAACGATCAACTTCGAGATCGAAAACGTTTGTCAGTAAGCTCTATGTGTCTGACTGAGATTGACATTGAAGACAATTTTAACAAGAATGGAAAATTAGGAGCAAGTTTTCTCGAAATTTGCAAAACACGTCAAGAGCTCACCCGAGCGGAAACGGAGATTATAGTTACGTCAAATCAGAGAGCCAAAGACATTAAATACGGAAAGATTTGCTTCGGCTGTAAGAAGACAAAATTTGGTTTGCTGACTAAAAGCAGAGTATGCGAAATCTGTCGAAAGAAATTCTGTACGTCTTGCATTTTGCTCAATAACGAACTTTCAAGCCACTTGATAGACTTTCCATCGAAGGGAAACTGTAATACTGGTGCTACTTTAAGTAAAACGAGACATCTAAGTTTAAGTTTCAACGACTTATCCCTTCACAGCAACATTACACCTTTTCCTTGCAGAGGCCAGTCGACTTATGATATAGGCAGTAAAAAAACAGCAGCTGGTCCGCTGATGAGTTTGTGCAAAGAATGTAAATGTTTTGTGGAGTCGATTATGACTGAGACAAGAAACAGCAGATGGCAAGTACGTTTACAATTAGACCTTTAAGGCAACTTCTATTCTGAAGAATCCACGAGCTTACACTACTAATTATAACGTCACAGTGTAAGCAGTCACAAACAATGTATTTATAGAACAAATAGTTCCCCGTTTCCATTGTAACATGTAAATATCACATATTTTTACTAGTATCTTGTAGTTTTTATAGAGTGCATTATTTTTATTCATGAGTAAATATCAAATATGATATAGCATGCCAAAGTCTAAATGTTGCATCCGCCTTTTAAAAATATTGACAGCATCGAACTGTCACAAGCAGAGATGATACAAACGATTTGTTTACATTTTTGACATTTTATGAGCTTCCATAAGAACTTAAGAACTATGCACAAAGGCGTACTTACTTAACACTATCCAGACTGGGTTTTGAGATGCCCAGGGTTGACGATTGGAGGTACTAGTAGGCCTGCGGCTAATGTGATATCAATAAGCCTGTGAGTATTTGCAGGTGTGAAAATTAGAAACTTTGTTATTTCATCTATTAGGTATAGATTTATAAATGATTTTTTAAAATAATTTCACAACAGAGCCTGAAGTTAAGAGTTACCTAGACACTGCTCAACGACCTATGTTTCGAAACATCGACTATCAAAACTAAAATATGCTTTTTGGAGATTTAAAATATACTAGACAGTAAACTGGGTAAGTAGGGCTATTTTGGTCAGAATTTATATGTTTTGTGTCGAAAAAACCCAGGTATATTGTAAGTATTTTTTGTCAGAAAATTTTTCAGTTGTTTGTAGGTGACCCTCATCAAGGGATTATTTCTGACGTCAGCATCAGCAAAGATAATTTTCGCATTAAAAGTAAGAAAGTTCTTCAATTTTATTTCAATATAATATTTTCCAGATATATAATACTCATTATTTCTATTTTAAAACATTACCTAGTGCTCTTATCCTGACCAATTTATCCAGGATCGATACTAGTAAGGCCGTGCCATGACTCACTAACATCAAGATGAATTGTTGTTGTCACAAAATTGCTACGTGCAACTCTGAACTTCACGATACCTATCATAAAATAGAACTTTTGTAGTTTGCTTATTTGTACACTGAACAGAAAATGGGTGGACCGCGCGTTCCAGATGTTACAGCAAAGGCTTGCGTAACATGCACCTGTCATCATACGCAAGAAAAGTCCTATATCGAATATTTTGTCAAGTAGTAGAACCCATTGTTTCCTAAAAGTGACTCAGCTACTGGAAAGTATTTGCTTGAAAACACAGCATCTTTGTTTATTGTTGTCAATCAAACGTAGGATTTGTTTAAGGAGTTGCGAAAAGCTGGTTCACCTTACCATGCTGGTTCCGTATTTATCAAAAGAGAAAGACCTGTGCTCTGTCGACAAGGCATATTTGCTTACAACTCGCGCATTTATCAAGAACATGAGTGACAGTGTTACTTATACAATTTTATTAAGCTCCGTATCACAATCAACTTCTATCCTATAAAATTTTCGCAAAAAGTCATCTTTTCTTTATTCCAAGTAATAACTAGGACGGACGTCTCTTTGATTAATGCAAACTTATAGCAATTGGATTATTGACTGAGGAGTCCTAATGTTTTGGAGTCCACTCGTTGAAAGGATAGTGAAGGTGAAGAAAAGTTTTGGACGAAATAATTTCTGAACCATTTATTTTATATGATAGTCAAAACTTCATTACAATTTGAATAGAAGTGTCAAGTTTTCATAACTATCAAAACAGAGAAATCAAATAGTCTTTCAAAGAGTTTTCTTGGTTGGCAATGCTATATCAAACACAGACACTCACATACCCAAACACAGATACTTATCAGTTCAAAACTGTAAGTTGACGTACTTTTCTATTTTTATCTATGTACCAATTAACGTATGAAATTCAGCATCAATAATAGTCACACTTTCATTTAATATGACATTCTAATGTTATTTAATTAATCAGAATCTAGTTGTCATTAGTTTTCATCATCCTTAAGACTTGAGATAAGCGATCGAAAATGCGGCATTTCTGCACTCGGAACTCTTCGCCGGATGTACTTAATAGCCTGTCAACGAGAGTCTAAGATGCCGGTGAAAAGCTCCGAGTGAATAAGAGACAATAAAATTCTTCTGAAATATTACTAACGTTGGAAACTCAAGTTCCAAGAGCAGATTCTGTTCTGTTCTTTAGTCGGCTCGTAAGTCATTCACTTGATTACAAAGTTTCCAATAATTAGGGATTAGGCAGAGAGAATCGTTACACTGAGTCATCTGAGTTATGAGCGATATCGTTATAAGAGATCACACTCATCCCCAATCACCCAACAGTAGGTAAATCTTTGTAGGAAGTGCAGAGGCGACTACAATCTCTTTTTCATTATCATGTGATGAAGAAGGTAGGAGATCACACAGGGAATCTTTCTCTGCAACTTTCGTCTGACTTCGTCAGGGGATGGATTTAGAGACGGGATAAGAGGACAAGAGGGAACATTTGGAACATATACAGATATAAAAATTATGCCTCAAGATTAAATTTATTGCATAAATACTAGTATTTCCATTTTCAAGCATTGTATTTCATGATTTTGGTAAATTATAAAACTGCATAAAGATGTGAATCTTTTGAAATCGAATTATATGCGGCTACTTATAATAGATCCTAGCTCAACTATATTATCGTTGCCCTTCTCCCCCCCCCCCCCCCATCAAGTCTCTCTTTCAAAATGTTTCTGTGTTTGCATGTTCTTCAACTTTTCATATCCCATATTATATGAAACATTTAATTTCGCTGCCAAGCTACAACAATCCCTTCCTCTATATTTGCAGTCAATGAAAAGCAACTTACTCAAGTGTTAAATCATACTGTAAATTTAGCATGCTATGAATTTTACCTATCATTTGTGGTCACTATAAGTGTTCTTCAGTAAATTTGAAAAATTTATGTAATTCCATTGTCAAGATGCCTACGGGTTTAGACAGACCCAGACAGACAGCCATTGCGTACAACTTGTTTGTCGGTTGCAAACAAAAACATTGTTGTAAGTTTAAATCATCAAATTGGATAAAAATGAAAACGAGACCATTTACAGATCGGAAAAACCCAAAGGAGTACGTTTCCTGTACGATTTATTTCAGTTAGGAAACGATGAAATACGATGAGATCATCGTTTACTTGTAATGTTACCTACTGCTTTTACTTGTCTAGACTTCCTGGAAAGATTAGAAGAATAACATATTTAGTTTTGAGTTACTTTACTTACTTGCTTTGCCCTATCAGATTCCTCTTTACTAGCAAGCGTCGCCATGACAAGGATACCGTTGACATTCCTTATTCTTTGAATTCCGAGGAATTACTTTAAGGTGGCATAATGTTGGTAATAACTACACACGGATACCATACTCCGATGAATCTATGTATAATACAAAACAACACGACCTGTTTTATCCGTATCTCTATCCTTCCTCCTTAAAATAGTTTTTTCTGGATCAACTAGCTTCTTACCCATTTCGAATTTCTTTGCTATACCATTGGAAAAATGAACGATTAAATAAGATACTGGAATTCTCCTTTAATTGCTGACAGAAATTCCCATTACTTTCTTTGAGGTATGGAAGACATCTAGGAACCCATAGTTTTTTAAGTTTTAAACAGATGATTATGTAGTTTTATTCTTGCACTCTTGTGAAACGCGGCCTATTTCAAGTCCTAATTGATGGCACTCCAAGAAATCATAAATAACAATTGAAGGCACCATTTTAACTGCAGGGCATCAATACAGGGATAATAATTTACATAAGTATTTATAGATCCTGGCATAGTTCAAACTTCTTAATAAATGCCGTTTCTTATCTAAGTGATGTGAGAATACGAGTCAGCAAGCATCTGGGTAGGTAATTACAGCTCTGACACCCAATGGCTATATCACAGGCACGTTCTGTAGAGCCGAAGGCAGAGAAAATATCTGTGGATACATGATTTTCACACTCCCCTAGCAAAATCTTTGCTCTGAGAGATTTTGCAAACAAAAGTAAAGCGTTGCAAACCGCAAGTGCCACACGCCAAATACCAAGGGACTAAGCGATTCTGAAGTCGATGTCCTATGCATTTTACGATACATTATTGAACAAAAATGTTTTAAAACCCTTCTCTTTTTCATTTTTGGCCAATGTACTTAACTTGGAGATTCAGTTAGATAATAATTCAATTGCATTTTATTTCCATTAGACTTTCAATTTATTTCAACCTGATCTCACTTTCATTTTTATTTACTTTACATGGAATGAAAAATGAAACAAAGGAGAATATGTTAACTTTTTTCTGACAACAACTATTTGCTAAAAGTGAAGTTGAATTTTATGATGAGATCGACTGACCACAATTCAAGTTAGAAGACTTTTCCACAACTTTGAAAACAGATTAGAACGAACCGTACTGTAGAAATATATCTTTTAAGAGAAATAAACAACATGGCACCGAATAAAATCGTGACTTCTGTCGTTAAATCCAATTAAATCTGCACTTCCACATTTCCTCCCTTCCCTTTGATTCTGTAAAAGCACTTGTGACCCCCCTCCCCAGCCTGTCATTTTAAAATCACACCATTGCACTTTTCCTCATGGTTGTCATCCTGGGCTCATACTATCAAGTGAGATCTATCATAATCCGTATCAGAAACTGTGACACCAAGGTTATGAACTTCATCTTTGAATCTGTTGATTGAATCTGCTGCTGTTCCACCATTGCCCATGTATTTGAAGGCCGAGTCTTCTAAGATATTAGTCAAGGTCATCTAAGTACCGCTTTCTAAAAGGTCACGTTCTCTCTAGTGATTCCCTTCCTCCTGAGATCAAATTATATCAAGTGCTTATTTCTTCAAATTTTTAATTTTTTGTCAAGGAGAACAGTTGCGAGTTGTTTTTGCAAATGCTTGCGAACGAAAGAGAAGATCTTTCTTAACAGGGTCACCAAGTCGTCCAAGTTGAGATTTCATTTCGTACCTACAGCCAGTTCCCTGTTGTGGAGAAAAACTGAGCAAGTAGGATCCAGAGATGTGCAAAGCGACCCCTGAAATACCATTTACAAGTACCTGGCAACATTTATAGTATCAAGCTATGTTAAACGGTGTGGACATCTTACAACTCTAAAAACTTTGTGAACATTATTTTCGACGAAAGTTTTCTTCTAAGAGGTGGAAGGATGAGAACGGTCTGGCGAAATCTTGAAACATCGTAATTTGATAAACTTATTAGTTTAAAAATGGATAATAGCAAAATAGAATATATGTCACGCTCCCGACTCAAACCCGTGAATCACGCTTTTGTGGCGTGCGTTTTTACTTGAGCGAGGTGACTAACTATGATAACATACTCCACATTAGCTCCGGATCCTCTTCCGGTGAACATATCGAGACCAGTCCACGCGTAATGTGATTTGGCCATGAAAGGAATGTAATACAGATCATCAGTCGGTCCAAGGCCCATTGAAAATCGTGCTGTATTTTCAAGAAGAGGTGATTTAAGGTAACCAGCTTTAAAACGGCTTTAGAGAGATAGAATCAAATCGAGACTCGAATCGTGACTGTTTGATTTTTCTTTCACGATGTCGTAGTTTTACGAAACATGATGTTGAATGTCAGTCTCGGAATCTGAAACATTTTCTGTATGATGTACGAGAACAATAACATTCAAGCATATGCTGTAGAAACCTTATTACTGTATTTTACTTGTAGAACAGAACTGTGGTTTCAAAACCGAGTTTCTGAAAAAATGGAAATCATGCACGTCATTTCGTCAACCTCTGTTTATGGAGTAGTAGGTCTACAGCCGTCTGTCTCGGTCATCCCAAAACAACAGGAGTGTATAACTGAACAGTTTCCAAAACAAACATATAAATTTTAGCTTTACGCCTAGTTCACAGGTAGCTGAAATTCTGTGGTTTAAATTCTATTCTAAAATTGCTTTAACGAAAAGACTTACTCTAATTTTGGCCGCCCACGCCCACAATCATTGCTTTGTATGTGGTTTTGAAAACCTAACATTGCTGAGCTCACTGTAACATATTTGTTCCAGATCAATGACAATTGTGTTAGGACCATAAACTAGTGGGGTTTCTACTTGACAATACTGGTAATTGTGGTTAGATAAAGTTACGATATTGTGTTATACCCGAAACTCGGACATACACCACGTTACGCTAATAATTAGATGCAATAAATATTGTGAAATGGGAAAATATCAACTTCAGGAGACAGGTTTTGCCTACTATAGGACAATATCTATCATACTTTAACCATATCTAATACGATTGTGCTACAGATGACAAATTTTAGGTAAAAAGAAACACGTCAAGTTTTCCACAACATCTGCCGGTGTTATGAGTAAATGGTAACTCCCGGCGACGCAAAATTGTAAAGGCTGCTGTTTTTCTTTGTATCCTATATCTAACTAACAGGGCACGAACTTTATTAGTACCATGCGACACTAATCTACATGTTCCTAAATTCTGAAACCTGTGTACACGATCGCTTGTGATAATGATCAGCCGCAATAGATTCTAACTGGCAAGGCGACTGGTTAAAGGACATGTTCATAAGTCTGAAGTGAGTATTTTGATAGCCTGGAACATCAGAAATCTTGAGGAGATATGCTTTACTTCACTGACGTTGACAGTTTGATATTGAAACTACAAATGTTAACGATGCCGTTTCGCACGCAAAGCATTATATCAATAAGCTTTTTGCCGATTCTCTTCAGTGGATCGATGTAAGTGTTTGAATTAAGTTTATATCAAAAGGGCTGTCTTTGCCTTCGTTCAATTCCTTGTAGGTTATATTTTTTACATTACTTGATCAGTCGATGATTATAATGGAGTAGTTACACTGTTATTGTCTATTTTGATCTGATGCAAGTGGTACTGCATCTTGCCTTTTAGTTCATCAATTATATGAGGTAAATCAACTGAAGAAAATCGGCCAAAGCTCCTTGGCCAAAATGGGAAGATTGCTCAATTGTTAGTCGAGTTCACTAAATTGTTCCATATTTTAGAGAGCAAGCGACCGTGGCGGAAACGGTTTCGAATCCGCAAACTATCATCGACTTCGTGGCCCCACATCACTCGCTGGCGAGGAGTTGATACATGAAGAGTAGAAATATCAGACGTGTATTCATATTGCAAGATACGTTGGGTGACAAACCGTTACCAGTGTTTCGTTCTTGAGATAGATAGTAGCTAGTCTAGTAGCTGCTTTAGCCGTTCAAGAAGAGTACGAACTCGAGTCAAATTGTGAAACGTTAGTTACAGCGCCTACGCTGCAGTTACAAGCCCATCAAATCAAATGAGTCTCTAGTAACTCAGGCGGTTGACTCCCAACGAAGTTACTTGTGTCATTTTTGGTGGAATGACAAATTCAGAGGACTGAAAAGAGTATAAATGTTACTATCAGTACTGCATGCATCTTAAGAAGACCTTCTTTTCTAGTGCAAAAGTTATCAAAATGGCTTGCCTTGTTGCATCCTCGTCTAGTTTTGTATTGATATTGTATATATTTAGTTTTCTCCGGACAAACCATCCAAAAGAGGATTTACGAAGAGGCATCGTGGACGTAAAAGTCGTAAATTTTGGATCTGATTTGACCACAGGACCTCTTGTAAGACCCCCTCCCCCCAAAAGAACCCCACAATAAATGTTTGTCAGCTCTTGGATGGAGCTTGAACGAAGGGACTTTGCAATAGATACTATTTGTCTCAATATCGGCCTTCCAGACATAAAATTTTTATGAAAAGATGCCTTTAATTTCATCACTAGTAAGACAGCGTTATCTAGTCAAAGAAAATTCCCCACGCTTGCCCTCCTTAATACCTATGGTTGTGAAGTCCCTGCTAGTTGAAGATAACAGTCCACTGTCACTGATTTGTTATTGCCATAAAATGGGAAGACCCCTGAAGAAATTATGTCTTTGATTCCCTAGCCAAGGCAGGAAGCAGGCAGGTACACGTATGATTAACATCATATACGGTTAATTTTTACAATTTATTGAATGATACCTAAGACTATGATGTACCCTCAATCTTGACACATCAATATATCATTAGGAAACAATACAGAACAGTAGAGGGATGGTATGGTGTATTTACAGTCAATATCTTAAATTATTATCATTTATATTTGAATAGTATTTTCGTACAACTCGAATTTGTTATAACATTGAAGCCCATTTGAAGAATAAAATGCGTAAGCCTGATGTTATATCAACGAGGCAACATCTGCCAGGCTCTAATGCCGCGAAAACATTGAAGGACGGAAACGCAAGAGCACAAATTTCATATGGGAATAGACCAGGGTTTATTCTTCCTCTGATATTCTCGGGGGGTGGGGGTGTTAAAATAGGCCAAAAATTCCATAAGTCTTCATTTCGTTTTCCAAACTGTTTTTATACTCTTGATCCTTCTTACTCTTGAGTGTCCCATTTTGATAAATGTGACAATTTGTATAAATTTTCACATTCCTTTTCCCGACGATCCTTGGTTTTGTCCTGAACTGGAGCTCTCCTTTATATACGTTATACAGGTCCTGGTCATTTCAGTAGTCTAGTTACAACCTCTCTGATTATCAACGTCGGCGAAAGGTGACATCGCATCCTAGTGATATATTGATTCCCTTTTTACTTGAAGCAGATTATCGGCTCAAAGATTGATTATCCATCATGGAGGCTGTACGTACAGTCTAAATTCCTGAATCGTACAGGTAGGGAAACGCTTGGTTTTTATTGTCCTTTTGCATTAACATAGATTGAGAGACTTAAATGACTTTGATTTCTGCACAAAAGAAAGTCACCTGATCGACCCTCACTAAATATTGAACGAATTTTCAAATCTTGTTTGTGGCCACTGATTGTGTTCTCGAGCTTGCATGAATTCTTTTATTGGAAGATCCATAGACATCGTTTGCTATATTAATCCTCCTCAACCATTTCTCATAATTCCCTTTCATATTCATCAACTGAATTCTCTCATGTGTCATTATCCTATTCAACTTGCATCCTACTTTGTCAACTTTGTCTCTAAACTTTGTGATGAGCTCAGCGCCTTCGTTTATCAACTCAAGATTTTCTGAGAAATACAAGACATAGCATCAAATGGTTTAGAAAGATCAACCTTTTAAGTTGGCAATTGGAAGCAATTGAACGCTTAATCGTTTCGAAGCTACCTATAAGATATCAATAGAGGATATTTGTGATAAAATACTGCTATAAATACTGCCATCTGCTTGAGAATTGCTACAATAGAAAGGAAAGGAGGCCTTTGATAAAACATTTGTAGATAACAAAAAGTATACGGATACAATAAAATATAAGTAGAATGCTTCAAGAGAAAAGTCCGATAGCTCCACTTCTTTTTTATATCGTTAGTTTGTTTTGGGTTTTGCATATATATATATTTGCATAGATAGAAGAGGAAGGACTAAAGAAAAGCTTCTGAAAAGCGAATTTCCAGAAGCTTTCCTTGAGTTCCTCTTCTTTTGAATTGCTCTACATCCATGTATCGAGCACTCTTAACACAGTAGAAGTGTTAATCTTTACTCGAGTGTTTGCATATATATGTATACATAAATACCATAATTTACCGGTATATATTTATATGTATATGCATAGTACACAGTAATATGCATATATATGCAAAGTAGAAAAATCCTATATATCAAAAAAGTTATGTGCATATTTAGACGACATTTTCTTCTTAGCAGCTGCAAAATGAAAGGATTATACACATACAAGTGTTTTTTCTAGTAGGGAGTATTCGATTTACTTCTCGAGACCTCATCTGACACCTATCAGTCCCCTATTGGCACTGCCGGTTTTTGGTAATATAGGGCCCGGTGCCATAAAGTGATTTGGGGTCCCTTCAGTTTCATTGAGTGTACTGAACGAAGCTGTGTGGGGCCCCGATGTCCATCTCAGGTGCGGGGCCGAGTGCCGCGGCCTCATGAATCCTCCACTTCATGTATCTTCTCACATCAAAGGCCGTGGCTAAGTTGTGGCAGATCGAGACCCTGGGGTCCCTTTCCCGTACAGATGCAACTGTCAGACGAAAATCCCTAATGCAGGCAGCCACCAAGGGGAGGGGGAGGTGGAAGTCGGGCATTGTCTATAGAGTATTCACATCTCCAACGTCCTTGGGGGTTAAGGAATGGAGTTTTATAGCTAAACCGTTTCTTTGTGACATAATCTATCTCAGACTTAATATTCATTCAGTTATGGCATTATGATCCATCTTTGAAAAATGTGCAAGAACATGTCCTTGTGGTATCTGCTGATTAGAAAGAGTAAATTTGCCATATCATCTCTAAGCGGCTTTATAGTTGTTGATGCGAGTTCGAAACGTGGTCGATGTACTACCGTCATATTATATCCCACAGGATCAACATTCATAAAGATACACATTCACAATTTATGTATTTATATATGAATACATGAATATATCAGTACTCAGGTAGATAATGATAATCATGAGATACATATACTCTTGATTATAGTAATTATGTTCGACACTGCTGGGGATCGACACCGGGACTTCTCTCAGGAAAAGGGCCGATATGTGCGCAGATTTAGTGGGGCTCATATCCGGAGGGTTTAAAAAAAAGCAATTTCTGTGTTTTAAAAATAATGCTGTATGGTTAATAATCTTTAAAAGAGAAAATACAGTAGTTTATATCATATTCTCGTATACATGTTCCGTATACGATCGAGAATGGCTATTCCATAATCCCAAAATATTTCAGAAAGAGGCTACCACTTTTTGTTGAGCTCATTCAATCATCCTGCCACTTTTTTGAATAACGCCTTTTACGTCAGACATGAGAACTATCCAAATTTACATGCATCTCTTTTTACAAGTATAATCTGTAACAGTACTGCTGCCCTTTAATCCTATTATATTGTTTTCTTAGGACTCTAACATACGTCAACAAATAATCTGCACTGGTTTCAACTTATAAAGAAGAAGTAAAACCTGATCGTACCATCATAAGCTGGGTGAATTATTCGTCTTTTCCTGCTGGTGTATATTTTCCAAGTTAGAAATCCAACAAAAGCAACTGATAGCCACAATCCCAAGGTCCCAAGCATAGTATCTTGAAATCCCTTATGCTCAGCGTTAAAAATTCTTTGATCTTGACTAGACATCTCCTGATCAAACTAAAAATGCCACAGAGAACATTTGTATGTATAGTTAAGTTCAATACATGATCCAGGGGTAGCTTAGTAAACTAGAGATTCCGTGTTATACAATTTTAAACATGGCATGTTAGTAAGGTTAGAGCAGACACTTGGTGGATTACCTGTTGTGTTAAGAGAAGTGTAGGAAGAATCTAAGACTAATCTTAATTTGTTAAAATGGGCTTGATTTAGTTAATTGACTTGACTTTTAAAATTGCTGTTGATGGTCAGTAAGTACTAAGTAATATTTCTGAAACGACTTTAAGGATTATAAACCCTTTTCCATCTTTGGAGCAAAATTTCTGTTGGACAATCACCTCCCCCTGCCAACTCCGATTGTCTGGTACTGACGTCAACCGACATTGAAATGTTCTTTGTATTTATAACATACGAACACTTATCCATGATTGAGAATTACTGACACAGTGGACTACGGATTTTATCAAGGCGTGGGAAATTAAAAGTACTAGGCTGCAAACACTAGATAATACACAGGATTTTGGTGAAAGTCTCTATTTTTGTCGGAGAGAGTGGATAGAGGAATAGTGACCCAGTGGTAAATGACCTCTCTATTTGATTCTTTTCTGAAACGATTCTTTCGTATTGTTCAGAGAGCTGGACAGTCACACCGAAGATAGAAAGCTTACTGTACTCACATATGCTGAGAATGGCACTGAATGTCAAGTGGTGGATGCATACAACATGATAACAATTCTATGACAGATTGCCATCATCAGGAGGGCAGTGGGAGGGTTCAAGATGCATAAGAGAGAATTCACCTATCCAGCAATGGATATGTCCAAAACATCCAAAAACTATCCAAAACACATGTAAATGGTTGTCATCAGACAAGATGAAAGCGGTTTCCTGTTAATTTAATGACAAGAGAAACATTCGGAGGAAATCTATGGACAAGAGAAACATTTGGAGGAAATCTATGAACAAGAGAAACATTTGGAGGAAACCTGTGGCCCCTCACGCGGATCCGACCAAATTAGTAAGTAAGCAACTAAGTAAGCACTTAAATGAATGCCATCAGGATGATGATGAACGTCCAATTTTTTACTTTTCTGAAATAGCTTCTGTTAATAATGTTGTATATGGTCAAAATGCTTTTAAAGTAAACTAGAAAAACGGAAAACTGTCGAGAACGGGGATCCCTTGCATAGTTTTTTAAAGTATTTTTTTTAACATTTCTCACTTCAAATCCCCTCTTTGCCGTAGTAGTGGAAAGAACTGACACTGTACCGAATCATGAAAGAAAAAAAGGTAAAGAATGAAAATTCCTTATCATGAGGGAATGTAATAATAGCTCACCTGGTAGTCCTGGCTTTGATTTGCAAGGTAGTTGGCGATCCAAAGTTGATTAGCAGTAACGTAACTCCGAACTTCTTTCTGTAGTTTTTTCATCTCTCCTGACAAAACCAGACCCTCTGAGCGACTACTAAGGATGGTCTTTG
>JAAAKL020003926.1:0-21989 GCA_010016065.2 Carybdea cf. marsupialis auct. non (Linnaeus, 1758) | reverse complement strand
AACCTCTTGAAGATTGAAGGTCTTCGTCATTATTTAAAGTCTTGAGTTTAAGTTGAAGGAGTTTCAAAATGCAATTTGTTTGCAATGTGGTTGATTCCAAGCCACTAAAGACATTCTCGTTTGATAGTTGTAAAGTGAGTCACGGATTCTTAAGTGCTTTGCATTAAATGTTATGCATTGCGACAAGATAAGTGTTCGTTTTCCGGTATGAGAAAATGATCTAGATAGATTACTGGTTTGAGAAAATTTGTTCAGGGCCGTAATTCTAGAGTAAAAAATCTACTAATAGATACCCTGACGTCTAGTACCCTAATGGTATTATTTTCTACTGTGAGTAAAATAAAATGAAATCAAAGTTGTTTTGTGGAACAGATTAAGAAAATGTCTCTTTTTTTACCGAGCGAAGTTTAGTCCCCTGGTACTATTTCTGTAAATGAAGAAATGAAACCTAAAAAGAACGGAAATAGCAATAAACATTGAAGCCAAACTGAAAGCGAGCATGTTTGAATGTTTGGTTTAAGGAAGAAACATGTTTGATGTAAAATATTTTAGCAGTTAATTTAGTTTTAAATATGTAGTCCTGACGTATAGAAAATCAGTTGGCTTAACAAAACTTTCAATTCGAAGGCATCTATATGGTTTTAACTATTAACTCAAGTTAAGAGTTAGCCATCTATTAGCTGAAGGGTTACAAAATGGGACCAACGTACATACAATTCTGATTCTAAGGATTCTATCGCCAGATGTCTCACGTGTGACTTGGTGGGGGATGGTACGAAATTGAATTTCGAAACCGATCGACAAGCAACAATTTCTTGAAATTGATTTTGTACTGGCAGCTGTATTAGTCAGTTTTCGTTTAAAGAAAATGAATACGAACATGTATCAAAAGAGGTAAATTGAATTCTAAGAACAGCTACGAGACGTAAATCGATAGGATCTGTCAAAAAGCAAAGCTACGCCTTTAAATAGTGTATCTAGACTTAAAAGCATGTAATTTAAAACTTCTCAACAGAACATTGACAACAAGTTGTAGTTCGAAATCACTTAAATTAAAAAACTAAGTTATAATTTGGATGGCTGCTTGAGGAATACAATGACTAATTAATGTAAAAAACTTTACAGTTTCAAGTCCTACCCAAGCATATTCTTGAGATGTCTGCTGGTAAAGTTATCACCTCTATCAAACTATGCTAAAGTTTGTGTAAATTTTTCTGCGATGGTATGAATTTCATAGTTTTAAGCCAGCATTTAGGTCATCATCATCAAAAGCACGCCAATCAGAGCGTATCCTCCCTCGTTGCTTGACAAAACCTGTCCCTTTGCATTGCCATCTTTCCAGCTTTCTTCAGAGTTCTGAAGACTTCTATGATAGTCCTTTACCACTTGCACTTAGGTTTCCCTTTTCTCCATCGTCCCACTATGTACCCTTTCATGATCCTCTTTTCTAGCCTGTCATGCCGCTTGATGTGACCAAAGTAGGTAACTTTCTGTTTCTTTATATACCGCAGTCTTAACTGACAGCTCGTTTCTGATGCTCTCATTTGTTCGTCGCTGCGTCCATTACACTTATAAAAAATCTTTTGATAACATATTTTATCAGACGCTGTTATCTTCTTTTCATCTGGCTTTCGGAGCACCCAAGTATTACATGCTAAAGTTGCCACAGGGAATATGCATGCCTTCAGTAATCGCAACTTTGTCTCTTTGTCTTGGCCCTGCCATAGCTTCTTCATGTTTGCTCATGTGTTGCCATACCCCTTTCCAGTCGACATAGAAGTTCTTTGCTGTTATTTCCGTCACTTTCTACGTGGACTCCAAGATAGGGGACGTTGTTCACTTACTCCAGTGGAGATTGCCCTATGTATATACTATCGCCATCGATGTCGTTGTCCACCACTGACATCGCCTTGGTCTTTTTAGGATTCATTTCAGGTCATAGTCTTGGCTTTGTGCGTTCATTACCTGTACAAAATTGTTGAGCCCTTCTCTGGTACTTGACAACAATGCAGCAGCATCTGCGTACCGTAAATCTCCTATTGGCTCCCCAGTAACTTGGACCAGATCAAAATATTCCTCATAATTGTCGTCCATAACTTCTCGCATTATATTTCTTTGCAAATGTTGAATGGCGCAGGAGACAGGATACAACCCTGCCTTACTCCCATTTTGAACACCAAGTCATTCTGTTGTGCCACATTCTAGTCTAACTGCAGACTGTTGATTACGCTGAAGTGACTTGATGAGTTTATGTCTTGTAAATATAGCATGCTGAATGGCAGTAAATAAATTTGATTGATTGATTGATTGTTTAATCACGTGAGATGGAAAACCCATATTGAGCATCACTGACCAAAGCTTCTCATATCTGGCATTATCAAAGGCTGTCAAATAGTCCACGAATCATATAAAAAGGTCTTGCTGCATTTCATAACATCTTTTCATTAGCGTTTGCTAGTTAAACATGTGATCTCGCATGCCTCGATTCTTCATATAGCCAGCTTGAGCAATGGAAATCTCCTCTTTCAGCTTCTGCACCTTCCTCCCTAGGAGAACCTTCAGCATCACTTTGCTTGCGTGACAAATAAAGGATATCGTTATATAGTTTTCACAAAGTTGTAGATCGCCATTTTTGGTAGCGGGAAAACAGTGCTCTGCACCAGTCTCTCGGCCATTCTCCAGTATTCCAAATCTTTACACATAACTTATGCATTAGAGTCAATGCAGCGTCAATGTAGCAAAAGTTCTACATGTTCAGCATGTATGGAATTCCGTCATACGCTGGTGATTTATCGCGCTTCAGAGCTTTCATCTCTTGTTTAACCTCTGCCTTTAAAGGAGTCAAGTCGCTGTCTTCAGTCTGTTTGAATCTTTCATCACTTGGATTATGTACTGCTTCAGGATTAGCATAAAGTTCATTGCAGTATTTAGGTAGATCATACAATAGTAATTTGCAATAATCAAGATGTGATTAAAATGCATGATGTATCGTAGCCTAAATACTTTCAAGTTTCACCAGGGCGTTTTACGACTTTAAAGGAACTTTGTTGCAGTAAGCAATCAATTATCTTAGTGTAGAAAGGTAATAGACTATCGACCGAGGAGGTAGGAACTTTTGTAGGAGAACAGGATCCAGAATGCATGATGAACTTGATAATGACATAATCAAGCTTTTGTCATCTATCAGCAACAGGTATCTGTGAAGTGACTGACTTTTAAATTTTAAACATGTTTTTGGTCTTGTTTTGTTGACACTTGGAAGTTTCCTGGTTTTCATTTCATGATGAAAAAGTGCCAAAAAATCAAAAAAGTCTCATAAACATTTTCTGACCATTGAATTCGAGGATATTCGTTCTCCCCAAAACAATTATTCCTATAGTCTTTAAAATATTGCACCCCCTCCCTTCATAATTCTTTACAGAACACTTTGTATTTGTAGTCATGGCTACGGGCCTACGAAGGAAGCATGTTGTATTTGATCATGTGCGTGAAAGGTGACCACGCAGACGTATCAACTTGTCAGATTGCGATGCATGAAGATGATGAGCGACAGCTGACCACTAATAGGGTTCCATCCAGAGTTACAATGCACAGATTTATTAGTATTACTAATCCAGATAAGCTGTGGTCAATCACAATAGATTTTTTACTAATCTGCAGGCCGGCTTCAGCTGGCAATGTCTTATTGTATCAGCTTACAACACATCGAGGCCTCTGTATCACAATGAAATAAAACAAGAATGAGAGATTACGTCTAATGTTTTCTTTTTGTCAAATTTTAATGTAAGAAAGGAATCATGCATGGGTTTGTACCATATACGTTCCAGTCTGCGTTTTCAGGGATGGCGCAAGCTGTAAACATGTGGGGGCTGTCAAAACAAAAGTTAAGAATACCAAAAATTATAGGCTTCATAGTATCTGAAAGCTTTTTCGACAAAAATTCTTAATTTCTGTGGCACGAATAATTTATTCAAAACAACATTCTTTAGGTCACTCCATTTTTTATTACATGGGAATGCTGTTATGATTCTTGTGGTTATCAGTAATGGAATACCGCAAAGCGCATCTTAGTATTTTTACATGAAGACTTTGAACAAATGAGGTAAAGCCCATACTGTTATGGAACTACAAAATGCTATTTGCAAGTGGGTTTTTATCTTGCAGTATTGCTTAGTCATCTGTTAGATTTAAAATCACAGAAAAATGAAGCACACCACCGATATGTATCACCTTTTTCTCTCAACATTTCTCAACTTTTCATATCTGATCTGGAAGAATAGCAAAATTGAGGAGGACGTATATTTCGAGGCAGCCACCGTGACGCTGAAACTGGGCAGTTTTAATAAATATCTCATTCTGTGAGCGCTTGAGATCAATAACGACATTTCATAAGCAAATAAGCTAACGTGCCGTGTTACAAGATACAAACTAAACCCATTTTTAGGCTGTTATTCATTAGATTTATTAACTAACCATCAGGCACTGAATAGAAAACAACCTCTGACTTCGGAGACGGGAGTTAATTGATCATCGTGCCACTCAATATTTAGCAAGTGAACTAAATTTAGCAAATGAGTAACGAAAGTGTTTGTTTAAAAATACTATGTAAAATCAGAGAATCTCTGGTAAAATACATATGGGATATTAGGGAAATAAACAAATCAGAATTTAGTTTCCAGGCTAGTGGAATCCAGAGCCTTGATTGAATGTGATGCAAGAACTACAATGTACAAAGATCCCTTTGTAAGAGCAGAACTTTCTCACAATTCGTTACCAGTATATTGAAAGTTTTGTATAATTGGAAGATGGCATGAAGATGCCCTCTACATACCTAGTAACTATATCTATTTAATGAATATTATGGCAGCAAGTTGAAGTAATTTCATTAGATTTAATGCCCTTCCACGAATTACTTTGATTTACGACGAACGAGTTTCAAGCTAAGGACCCTCTAATAATCATAAATTTTCACAAATGTGGTTGGGTACTGTACTGCTTTTATGAGCTGCACCTGCATCTTATGACATTCTGCAGCCAACATAGAATGAAGCCAACATCGTCTTTATAAGACAAGTCAAAGATACAAGAGTACAACCTTATAGGCTCTAATCTTCTCAGCTTAACGGACATCGGTAAGATCAACAAAATGTTTGCAAAAAGTTTTCGCGTCTAGCAATAGTTTATTAACATTCTTGGGCGATATGTTTGATCCCTGTCTATTATCCAGACTGGGCTTTTTTGAAATACAGAGGGCCTGGAAGGGAGATCTGGAAGGCCTCAGGTTGTGATGCTGCCAATAACTCTGCGAATAATGTTGGTGCATGAATAAGATTGATCGTTAATTCATCTTTCCTAACTGTAGAATGGAGGGTTTACTGCCTCTCCATCTCCGAAGTCTATGGATAGTGTTAAGCAGCAAAGCATGTCTGTGAAATCATCAGTAGCCATGTCAGAAACGGTCACGTTTTGCGCCATTAGATTTCTAGAATATAGTAATAGGCATCTACTCCTTAATATTTTTAATGACGCGGATCTGTTTCTACGCCGAGAAATAATAGCTGGAAAGGGGAAACGACGTCCGGTAGCGGCATTCTCACACAGCAGGTACCTAGAGATTAAGTTCAGTCAAAGAAAAATAAGATGATTGAGAGAATTTATCTGTGAGCTCAAGGTTTTTAATGTAGACATTTTCGTTTTTCTAGGGCGCGACCAGTAACTTAACAATTGAAGAGCCTGTTGATCTTTTGGAGGTTTTTTTCTCTCTTTTACTAATAAAAATATATGAGTTTGTGCAGATGGTGAAGGTGATTGATGGTTGCTCATTGCCGACACTATTTACCTCCTTATCATCTTCTTTGAATGATTTAAAACGAAACAAACGAGACTGTATAGGGGAAGACAGGGTAAGTTGGGTGGGGGTAAGATGGTCACCCCTTGTTTGTGACGTATTTCCTACTCGACAAATCCAGTAATTTATTGAATCAATGCTGAGTGCTTTTGTACTCTTTCAAGCTTGTAAATCGGTCAACACCTGCTATTCACTGCAAAGGAAATCAAACAAACGAGGTTTGATACCCTCAAAGTGGATTCTCACCAAATGGCTTAATCAGTGATTCTTCCTCAATTGTCCCTCTTTTCACTGTCCTACGTATTTGCGTATTCAATTCTGTTGGTTGATTTCATACAACGATAATCTGTGAAAATGGCAATCACCTTTCTGGAAAGGCGCCATGGGTGGAGTAACTTGATCAATTTTCAATGGGATACGTTGATCACGTAATTAACGCTGTAAAACTTGTACTGAACGCCCCCAAATTTCACCAGCTAAAGTTGTGTTGGGGGCCAACAAGGGTACGTTTAAAATAGGGAAAATTTTGGAACAATAATACAAAAGATTATTGTCCTCACAGAAAATATTTTTTTACGCTGCTGTTCGATGGTTTATTCCACCTTTCTTGATACCTCCCTAGGACAATGGTGTGGCCTGCGCATTACACTGTGGGCAGGTGACTCTTTAAAGGAAGAACATGCCCTAAAATAGTCTTGTCTTGCTCTATGCACCTGTAAAGCATGAATGGCTCAATATACCAGACGTTAAACATGAAAAATATCTGAAGTCTCCCCAACGGAAGCAACTTATGTTATCTACATCTATGATCCACGTACGTCACACATAAGTTGGCATTTTTATTTTAACGCTTTTTTTTTGCATGCTTTTCTATCCAAGTTAAATGAACTTTCCTCATAGCATTGATCAACTTAAGCTCCTATGGGGTAAGATGATCCATTAAGTGGTCAAATTGGATTGCTAGCAGCACTTTGTCATAAATTGACCAACATTACTTTTAACATCGGCTGAATTTGGTTATTCATTTTGTCTCATCATTTTGAAAAGCGGGATAGGAGTCTTTGCCTCTATACAAAAATCTCTCCACTTATTTCACCTTTCCTTCACAGCTATGGAAACAACACTTCTAGTCATACGCAAATAAGACTGCTATTTCAACATGCTTTCATGAACTTCCTTTTCCTCATACTTTTTACTGTAACCGAAAAAACATCTGCGACTCTACGTCTGTACAGACGCACAGAAATGTTTCTTGACACTCGTTATACTTTCCCCCTGTACCACTAGATGTTCATAGGATGAAGATAGCGGTACCATTTCAAAAATCCTTTGAATTAAGGTTTTACTTTTTAGGAATGCGCCGACATGGAGACGCCAAGTGCTTCAAAGTATTGTGTTTTCCGATTTCTGTATTCAAAACATCTTCTACTTTATTCACAAGCAGATTCTACTTTTGGCAGGCCTTAGAGGTATAATTGGAATCTAAACATATCTTGACAGCTAGGTAGAGTTCACATTATTCATTGACATATCTTTTTATACTATCTGTCTATTCGTTTATTTATTACACTTCCCTGTGCAATTGATCATTCATTCATTTCTTATTTGCTCTGCCTGTTGACACCATCTGTTTTTGTGTTAAGAACTCGTTTTATCATACCTAGGCTATGCGGGTTCGAAACTTCCCCTCTTTTTATCGGATAATAATCTGTTTCAACCTGGCGGACACTTTCTCTTCAATGGGATTAGTCTTCGGATTCTTTGATCACCTAATTAATTTATCTATTGTATATACTAAATTCGTTAAATTACATATTCTTAAATCTTTATTCAGAGCGTTTACCTCTTATCCCACCGCATCTACCGAATAACCCCCTGGTATATACGAGCAGTGGCAGCAATCGATATCTAAGTGAAATTGATATCCAATATGATTCAGATCAGAGAATTCTTAAGACGATTCTTTTAAATCAAAAATGATGTCTCTTGCTGTCAATAACAAGTTTCTGCGTCTCATTCTTAAACTGTTCAACTCAAGCACTTCACTGAGGGTAAGCGAGGTAGGGTGCCGTCTGCCCTGTGAGCTCTTGTTTTAGTATTCCGCCTACCCTTGCGAACATATGTCACAGAAAAAGATATAGGGCCTAAGCATTTCACTTTCTCTACCATGTTTGTTTGCGATCTTTTTTTTAGTCAATGGGTGCTGGTTTCTCATCCGTTTATCGTCAAAAGGGTGCATTTCTTGCAATAAAATTTCAAACTGTTCGTTATGTTTTGATACATGGCATATTGGTGCATTGGGTTTTATCTATATGTGTATTCTTTCATTAAGGCGAAAATTCTAGAAACTGTTCATGCATTTTTGGTCGTATTCCTTACCCATATATTGGAAACAATGAATATATGCTCAGCCTACCCTGATGTTTTTCGGAAGGTCCGATCGTCTACCCTCTGCTGAAGCGACAACGACGTGAGTGGTCCAACTATTGTCAGCAAACTCAAATACATCAAAGGAAAAGTTCTACGAGGGTGAAATTTGTTTCATATAACGGGCATAGCAATCACGCAACTCTTATACGCTACTCAGTTCTTGTTACCCCTTATTACTACTTCGGTCTCCTGTGAACCCCCTATAATTTACAACTTTCCCCTCCAGGGTTCATGAAGCCCCGTTGAGAAACTATGGTTTGAGTAAAAGTAGAATTACTGTTGAATGCACTAGATAAACCATTTAGATTATCCTTAGAACCCCAAATATGTGATTTTGGACATGTTGTTGTTTGCAAATAGAGCTACAGAAAAATATGAGAGAACCTCAAGGGTATTTAAGGACCCTGTTTTAGACAGACATGACTCCTAGGGCCGATATGGTCAAGAGTCGTAATGATGTTGTGTCATATCAAGCTTGAAAAATGAATACGAGGCTGCCCGGCTACGACATTATTGCGGGTGAGAAAAAACGACATCGCTGCGGCTTTGAAATGTTTTACAGGAATTGTCAACAACCATTATAAATATCCATATGAGACATTTCAGGCTGTGAATAAATCAAGGGATGCTTGAATGGCTCCATTAAACCCTTCGAGTAATATGTGCACTATTATCAATTCAGAAGTAGCCATATTGAAATTATATGTGAGAATGAGGCTAAGTTCTGAGGTGCATACTGGTCCAACAAGGACTATATTTTTCTAGGGGATACAGTGATCCAAGACCATTATCAATCAAGGGTCAGATCAGTCCAAGGCCATTTCTGCTTAAGACAGCCCCAACATACAGATAACAAATGCACAATTTTCACAAAACTTAACTTATCAATTCTGGGATATTTTTTTATTCGTAAAGCAGCACCACCTTTTACCACACTGTGATCGCAAGAAGGGGTTTTTCAAAACGAGGCCAGTCTTTGTTAAAATTGTTATATATGACCTTTTTAAAAAGCATTTGCAATAATTAAATGAGAAACGAGAGTCAAAGTATTTTCCAAATAAGGGAATAAGCAAAATGAACATGACAACAAACATAGGTAATCTTAAACTTTCTTCCACTACTGCAAAGGGAAAACATTTTATTTTTTATTTACAAATACTTCTCATCTGCTGTAGTCTCTTTCTATCATAACTTTAGGAAGAATTGATTGACTGACTGACTGATCGATTGATTGATAAGATTGATTAGATTGGTTGATTGATTGATTGATAAGATTGATTGATTGACTGATTGATTGATTAGATTGATTGATTGATTAATTAGATTGATTAGATTGATTAGATTGATTGATTGATTGATTGATTGATTGATTGATTTATTGGTTGATTGATTAGGCGCTGAAAATACATTAATGTGGTAATTAACGGTACTCTTACAATTCTACTGAAGATTACCTTTTTGTCATAAAATGCTTCCACATGAGAATATCGTCTTTAATGAGCTATAACAAGGTCTCGTTTTGCCTACCTGTCGTAAAATTGATATATTTTTTGATCAAGAAGATTGAGTAAATATGTACCTCTGGTCACGCAGAAAAATGCTAAATTGCAATCTATTCAAAGTCATATGATCAATCACGTTCTAAAACGGAACTATTTCCAAGTATTTGAAAACTACTTGCTTTGAAGCACCAAGTAATCTGATGGTACAATGTCGACCTTTTTAGATTGTACAATGGTGTAACAATAACGCTTAAAGGTGTGATAAAGAAATGTGTTGCAATACCACGATAATCACACAGGAACAACTGCACTACATAAGTATATACTTCAACATTCGAAGGAAAATGAAGCAGAGAGGAAATAAGGTGGAAGTTGAAGATCATGTAACTGAGTAAGACAAATCTTTGTGCCAAAACTTCACTTCCTATTTACCTTTCCTTTCCTATCCTCAATTATGAAACTGAAGTCCTGAATTATTATTGTACAATTTTTGGTATTTTCCCCTTTAAAAATTAGCCTTACATACGCCCATTGTATATTCTTTGACGTTTACTGAAATAGACTTGATTAGTTATAGATTATTTGAATTGTTTACAAATCGTTCAAAACATGAAACTTTCGTTGAGAAACAAACTGATTTTGCTAAAGTTTTTCACAAACACAGATTACGCCGAATGTCAGGAATGAAGGTAAAAATATATCTGATAGAATTTATAGGAGGTGGTTTACTGTACAAATTATTTCCATGATGGGTAAAAATTGCCTATTTTTACCTTCATGGAATCGAGTGCTCACTGTTCTTGCCTTTTTTATTATTTGTAGGAGTGAAATCAAGTTATGAAAAATAAAGTAGCCAACGAGGGAAACCTGTTGTTGCCATTATGAAGTGCCAGGTTTTCAACGTCAGCAGAGTTGAAAACTCGACATTGAACTCGAACTGCTTCGGCCGTGAGCATAATTCTTCAATTGTCACTGGGGCCAAATGGGAAAGTTGGATATTGCTTCCTTTCCTTGCACTTCTAATTATACTAGAAAACGGTCTCGTCTGTGTAGCATTTGGAGTAGACAAGAAGCTCAGGAAGAGACCAGCAAATATACTAGTATGCAGTCAAGCATGCGCAGACTTAATCAACGGACTTCTGTTTATTCCAGTTTACGGAGTGGAACAATATAAAGGACATCGCTTACTAACTCCATTTGTTATCTGTTATGTTCTGTTTGTATCCCTTTTTAACCTGTTTGCTCTGGCATTGGATCGATACCTTGCCCTAATCAAGCCACTCCTTCATCATCTACTAATGGATGTTAATCGAACAGTGAAAATGCTTTGTTGCATCTGGTGCATTCCATTTGTGGCTACCCTGGTGCCATTGTGCTGGTGGTTTGAGAGTACAGGGGTAAAGAAAGTGGCCCAAAGAGTCTACCTATCCTCGATGTGGCTGTTTATGTTCGTGCTCTGCACTGTCATGATTGTCATGTACGGTTTCATATATTTTTCAGCAAGAAAGACGATCCGACAAAGACGCCAGACTATTGCCTCTTACGATCGTGAGAAACAACGTCACGTAGTCTTGGCTAAAAAGGAACTTCGTGTCACCCACCTATTTGGCTTGCTCTTGTTGTTCTTTGTGCTTGCCTACTTACCCATTCTGTACATGAACTTTATGGACTTAATCAATCGTCCCGATATGATTCCATCAGTTTTAATCGATTTGTCGTTATATTCTTTGATTATTAATTCTGTGGTGAATCCTGTACTTTGCATGCTCCTAAAGAAAGATTATCAGGCTGTGATAAGAGGGTTTCTGTGCATGAGGCTCAGAGAAAAACGTGGCAGTGGCAGTTTTCATACCAGCTCATTCAAAACAGAAGATAACGTTGATACCCAAGCAACAGAACTGGAAGCATTAAAATTAAAGAGAGAAAAGGCATTAGCCGTGCTCACTACAACTCCGCCATATTCTCCACCAAAATATACATATGAGAAATCAAAGCGTAATGCCCGAACACCAGAGCAGCAACCACTGTCTGTCAACTTTGCCGATGACGTAGTTTGTGACATGCCATCCGATGACTCAGACAATTCGGACTCGTAACAATTGTTATATGGGATTTCTTAAAGGGGGCCGGCAATCTATTTTGTAAATGTACTTAAAAAGGGGGAAGGAGTAACTTAAACCGAGTTATGAATTATAAGGGACGATTTCTGATTATAGCTTTTGGAGATAGTCATCATTATCGCTGGTTCTGAAATTGGAAATCAGGAGCACGATTTTATTACCCGCATTGGAAAACAGTTGTTTATTGATAAAAAACGTATGCTGAATATGCATGCTTACATATCTCAACTTTTACATTAGAGAATTTACATACCCAAAATGAATATTTTGTGGGCCAAGAGATGCTGGCCTGATAACGGTTTGATGGTTCTATAATTACTTTTATCTAGCCGTCATGTATTCTCACTTATAAATCCACAAGCAGGCCTATGTTTTGTCAGAAGCAACAAGCACCAAACTGAAACTGACTAGTATCGACACTAAGTGTACATTATAGCCTAAAAGTCTTACATTTTTTATTTCAATAAATCATATACAGCAATGAGCTAAAAAGCAATGAATGGCATCAGCTGTTGCTGACTTCTATGTCGCTAATTGGATATAGAAGCAAGTGTAACAAATAGCAAAAAGATCTCACTTTAAGCTACCAAATCTTTCACCAAACGTTCTTGTTTATTTTCTATTTTTAAAATGTAGCTAAAGGACTATGTTATGTCCTAATTCACACTATGTATAATATGTATAAAAATATTTAATATGTATAATAACATATAACATGTATAAATATTCAACTACATATGAATAAGGAACCAAGTATTCATTCGCAGAGGTCATTTGTGTATCACAAAAAAAGCCGGTGGTCAAATTAGGGAGCAGATCCAGGTGGAAAAGTTGCCCACTTCTTAGCTAGAGTAGATTGTACTCCCCTGCGTTCCTTTTGGAGCCTCAATGTTCCAAAGCGAAAACATAGACGACTAGCGCAAACAGAAGGCCTACAAAACTTACAGGGACACCCCCCACCCCTGTACATAATTATTTTTCAATTGAAGCACAGGAAGCAATGAAGTAAGTAAGTGTTCCTAATGTAGATATAACGTAGTAATATGGGTGGTTGCTATCAGGCCCCGGGAAATGACAGTCCATGTCTTGACTGTTTTATAACTTTTGCCCTGATTTCAAATAAATTATAGATTATAAATTTTAGATACTTAGTCAAATAGAAGTTGGCTTCAGAAATTAATGACCTTTTTATTTAGTAAGCGAACAATCCTCCCCAGTGCCATTTCAACCTTAAAAGTGATTTGCGGCTAACCGTTATACTTGCAAAAGATCAGTAAGATTTATGTCTTCCTTACCTTCAAGTTCTTTTACATCATTTCATATGATTGCCATATGATGATATATATCTTTACCAGCCAAGTGACCTCTTTTATAATAGTATTGCAGGAGTTGGTTCCTACGTCTTACACGTATTTTTTGCTGTTATTCCCATGCTAACAAACCAACCGCTCCATCCAACCTTGACATTACCATACCCAGTTTTTATGTTAGTTCCACTGAACAACTCACATTAAAGCTAGTCACAGAATCTCTCTTAATGTTTACCAAGAAACGTGATACATCCATCCCTATACTTCACATGGTATCATAAAATATTTTATGAGAACTCGAAAAAGATGACGATATTTCACAGTCTTGCAGTACCATCTACCATCTACCATCCATCTACCATTCACAAATTGAAATTTCACAGCCGTTGTACCATCTACCGTATTCATGCTTTCAATATTTTTATGCTGTCCAACGTAACTATAGATATGCTCTACGAACAAGGGGAGCTGTCGCACTAATTTTTCGAACATGTCCAGTAAAACGTGGTCATTCGAATCCAGTATTTACTTTTATGGATAATTTTTTGTGCTTCCTTTACTCAGATACCAATGATAGAGTGAATTTAAGGTGAACAAATCCTTTATTATTTTAATGTAGTGGAAACTTGATCCTTCCATTTTAGTAATTCATCGTTATTTAGTATTTGAGTCACCATTAGTTTGATTGTGATAAGTATGCTTCACGTAGAAGATCTAATAGGAAATCAGAATATTTGTCAGTATTGAACCCATTTGAACACAAGAGTACAACCTGATTTGCTTTAAAGCACGCACAATCAAAAACTAAGATAGTTTTAAAGAAGAGAAAATGTGAAACTCATGTAAATGTAGACATATTGCACCCTCTCTTTGACAGAAGTTACTTGTAAAATGCTGATCTGCATTGGGAGTATTGATTGAAGATTTTCTATCAAATTTACTTTACAATTTTAATTGCCGCAAACTTATAATTGTTTATTTCTTAACTTGTTTCAATGTAATATGAAGTAAATTCCTTCTTTTTGTAATAGTATTTGTCATAATTTTGTGTATCAAGATTATGCCAATGCTATCGCTCACGTACCAAATAAACGATAAATTCAAGTTTTCCGCATTCCTTTAGAACGAAACGTTACTCAGGTGTGAAACTAGTTTATTTTATTAAAAATCATTTAGAGTCACGAGAAGTGCATATTAAGGTACTAAGCTATACATAGTACAACCATGGCATTCGATGAATAGCGAATAACGATATTTTCCAAACTGGTTGAAACCAGCTCTGTCGTGATGCGATATATCACAAGCTACAAAGTCAACAGGAAAGGGGAAGTTTAGGTCCTACATGAGCTCTCGACCTAAATAGGTGCATGCAAATAGACAGCCTTCATGAGGCGTATGTTTCATTGTGTCATGATGTAACGGATCAATTATTCGCTGACTCAATGGAACTCATAACTCACTCGATGTGTAACCTGGCTTTTTATGTTACCAGAGGAAGTTAAGTTTCGCATCTTTGAGATATATTCATTTGAATTCGATCCCATATTCAAGGTGAAATCTCATAAGCCACTCTCATAACTTAACCTAATTTATTCAAATACTTACTACCATCTCTTGGCCTTTTCTTATTGTCCCTTGTTAATTGTTAAATACTTTTCACATGGTCTCTGATTCAAAAACTCACCTTTAACTAGGCAGCTGTGAATATCTGTTTTGCTCTTTATATCGTTATATTTTTTGCCGTGGTGTAAACGGTCTGCTTTTGATGCTCGGAATAAAATACCGCAGTTATATATTTGCTGTTATTGTTCCACGTTTTTATCAGTTATCGTGATACCCAGTTTTTCATACCTCTTTGGTTCTTTATATGCATCTAAAGAATCATTAAATTGGTTTTCTGATAATCATCTACAACCAGTACAAGAGATTTTACAAGTATTGTCATTAAGATTCCTTGAAAACCGCAGCCCTCACTTCTGGGAGAAGAGTTCTAATAGAGCTAGAAAGTTAGGAGTAGTTACATTTCTCATTTCTGTTTCCACTTAATGTTTAACAAAACACTGTAAACTAGCATTAAAATATAAAACAACTTATATTTGTAATTTCTTTCTAAGAGGATTCTGGACAGCTGAAATGATACAGATGGAGTCTCTTGAAACAATTATTCGCTCAATCAAATGATTTTTGTACCTTTCAAAATGTTAGTGCTTCATTCATCTTTGTTGGTCACATCACTCAATACACTATCTTAACCTTGGGGAGGCCTTTAGGAAGTAAAAATCTCCATCGAGATTTTGATTTAGACTTTAAATCGTAAATCTGCAGTTATGACAAGGGCTGTGTTGCTGAAGAACAGCAGAGACACAGTTATTGTCATAGAAACAGCAATGATAAATCGACGATTTGGGCGCACTGTTGACCTCACTGTAATCTCCTGTTATTTTGTATTCCAAAGGAGTTACTTCAACACCTGCGGACGTTTGGCGATTAAGTCATACTTTCAAATATGTAGATATCCGCTATTAATTCACAGGACACATCTAGAGGATAGGAGAGAAGACTATGAATAAACACATAGGGTGTCTGTTGAAATTTAGAAATTGTAGGAGTAGGCGTTGATGAACAGGACGTCAGAATGAGTTGATATTTCTCTTCTGTGCAACTTTGAAGTAACGCAGTAGTTATATTCCACGCCTAATATTCAAAATTACTTCAAGGTTAAGATTAATCGAAAATGTGTGCATGACGAGAACTGAGAGTATGTTCTACTAAAACAGTTAAACTCCTCCCTTAAATAGGAACTGGAGTCGAGAAAGACATCTATTAAAAAGAGCGATTTGCATGAGATGAAGTAATTTTAGGTTTCAAATCCTTGGCTATTTTTAGAATGGACGTTATCAACTTTTATCTTTCCTTTCCCTTAATTTCCTGTTAAGGGTTATCCGATTTATGTAAAAGAGAAGAAGCCATTTTTCAGTATACTATAGCGATATGACTGTTAGCTGTAACCATGGACATGTTTCTGTCAACAGCTACAAACAAATGACTTGGGAATTTTAAATTTTGTATTACCATCGCATTACATGAAGCGCATCAGGGTTATCATAAGATTTACATCTTGTTCAGTACAAACCCTGGTAAATCCTTTCAATTGTAGATAGTTAACAAATCTGCATCTTGGATATCTGTTGCGAGGGGGTAGCGAATCGTAGCCATTTTCTCCAGTAACGTTTTAAATATACAGTCGAACCTCTCTGTAGTGGACACCTGTGGTTCCTGGGAAAAGTGTCCGCTATTACGAGGTGTCCGCTATATTGAGGTTTTCAACTATATCTGCCGAAATTAATTGATCTTAAATAATTAATCCTAGTTCATTAATCTGCCTAATTTCGTCAAGAAAAGAAGGAAAAGATACATTTATTCATAGCAATGTTTTTAAATCTCATATATAAACCTCAATAATAAAGCTTTAACAAGTTTAGGAGGATTTGGAAAAGTCACTTGTTTAAACAATACTTACTGTACCATGAATTTTATCGGTTTATATTCTTCTGACAACTCAGAGACCACGAAGCCATAGGGCTAGGGGGCTTGAATAGGAGTAAAATACGAATGTCCGCTATACACAGGTTAATTTTAAGGCAAATGTTCACGCGGTTCCGAGAAAATGTGTCCGTTATAACAAGTGTCCGCTATAAAACTATCCGCTATATAGAGGTATTTCGATGAGAGTTTGACCATGATTCGGCCCGTTCCTAGAAAATGTGTCCGCTATAGACAGGTTCGACTGTATAAGAACGGAGTTGGTATTGTTGCTTTTGGCTTAAATCACACAGACATTTGATGTAAAGTAACATGCTCCCCTATGATGCTACATTAAAAAGCAACATACCAGTACAACTACTTGCAAGAGTGAATCAACTGATGCCTCTCTGCTTATCAAGGAGGTATGATGAAAGAGTGGTAATGAATCAATTGTTGGATTCATATTTTGCACCTTACCATTTCAAACACTTAAAACAAGAAAATGTCTTAAACAAGTTGCTAAATCTCTCAGTCAAAACCTACTTGAAGGAGGGAATTTTAGCAAATTGCGAAAAAGATTAGAATACTTACTCAGTTTTTCATCACTTTTCTTCCTATAAGCAAAACACAAGCAAAAAGGTTACCTATCCAACGCCAGCCCACCCTCTTTACTCCCTCGCTCTCTCCTCACACATGTATTCCGCTATGAGCATTTGTATCTTAACAAGAAAAGAAGTATTGGTAGTATGAATCCGTCATTTGACGATGATTGATGTTTGTCTCTTGCATATTGTTACCTTACTACTATCTCTCTTGCAGTGTTTTCCAAGTTATAAAGATGCCATATTTAGATTCGGGGCATTTTATTGCAAATTTTAATTGTTTTGGTAAATAAAATCGTGTGTATATAGCATTGACGGTAAAGAAACAAGGTGTACAAAATATAGAATACATAAATGCTTCATACCATCATTCTCTTATCTATGTTTCTGGATTTACTTGACCAGGAGTAACGTCGTTTACTTTAAATTGACATTCTGCTAATCTTTAACTATAGAAAAGTCCTACTGATACGTGTAAGAAATATGTGCCTTTAAGTTATGGTGGCAGCATTTATTGGACTGATTGACATTGTAGAGTTGCGGAATTTGAATGTCACCTGCTATGCACTCTAAAAGATGATCAAACATATTTTACTGGTCCAAGGGGGGAATGTATGTACCATGGTGGTGTCAGTCGAGAAGCCGAGGAAGCTTGAATCCCTTACTTCCGAAAGTAAAGAAAAAGAAAATGTGGCAATTTGGGGCTAGGCAATGTTTTAGAATCTTCTACAAATCTCTCATTGGCAGATCGAGTTATTTCCTGTTACCTGGTTATTTAAATACGAGTCAAAGTTAAATGAAATCAGCTCATCAGAGCACAGCTTCATAGTAATGACAACCATTAGTAAAATCAAGACCTCTATGTTTACATCGCATAGTGCACAGAACAAAGATGCCTGTGCATATGCCTATTGACGGTCTTTGATTGACTTCTTTATTCAAAACTAAGCACAGAGGTGTACTCTGTTAAGTAAATAATACCATATTTTATGAACCATACTTTGAGATAAAAGTAAGCAAGGAAAAAAACTGATACAATATAGAACTGGACTAAGAGGGAGAAGTAGTAAGATCGTCGCTAGCTTTGCATCTTTTCAAATGCTTCATTAAAGACTCGGACTATCACATTTAGACTTGCAAACAATCTTCTCAAATAATGGATAGTATCAACTCCCTTTCAAATTATTGTCATCATGATCATTATCACCATGATCTGTATGAAGATGCAGGTAAAATCTTCTTAAGCTAAAGATAATACAGCTTTCTGTCGTGTCCCCTCTTTCTTTTTGTCATCTGTATCGTGTCCTTCTGATCCCCAGTTGCTGATTATGCTGATTGTCATCTGTACTTGTTGACCAGAAACGTATCTTTTTAAATATTTACTTTGTTCCCAACTTTGATTAAAGAAGACAGGTTCGTGAAACACAAATTGATGGACAGCGTTAATTTGACGTTATTAACAATTTAAGCTCATCTCTACTCACATTATTTTGCAAATACAACTGGGTCGAAGCTGGCTTACTTTGGACAGGGGGCGTAGAGCAGAATAATTTTTTTTAATGGGGGTGGAACGTTTTCTGGTGACCTAGGGGAGTGTGGTTGTTGTGAAATCAAAATATAACGAGGAATTCAATTTGCATCTGCTAGTCTTACAACACATAAATACAAAGATAATAGTTAAATTTGTCTTTGTTGGTAGGAAATAGAAATTCTTGTTTTTGTTATAAAAATTATTGTTGAATGTCATGCTGTCCCGGAAAGGGGGCGGGATAAGCTGAAATATTTTCACACTGGGAACGTAGCCTCCCTACACCCATCCTCAGCTTTGAACCTAAATTCCAAGGAAGATACTATGGAATGACCTGTTACACTTTCAATTAATTATTTATACACATATAATCATAGATTATGAAACACTGGTAATTCACAGTCTCTGGAATTATGCAAAGTATGAAAGTGAAAGACGTCTTTTCTCTTATTTGTTAAAAATAGTTTTCGAGTTAAGAGCATTTTAAGAGAGCTAGAGAAAGAAGAGACTCGACAAGGCAAGTATGACATTTGCTACAAACAATTCTGAAATGTACCCAATGGTTCACGAATCCTTACATTGAATGTCTGACTGAAGGTCTAAATGAGCTAAGATGTCATTCATCCCAGGCTCCTTAGGATTGGGCGTGGCCGAAGCTATCGAGAAGGTAAGATATGCTATGACATAAATTATTGTGCAGTGTTGAAGTGCGTGCATTTTAAAGTAGTGCACAACTATCTTTGATGTCACGATGCCATGACATGGTGTAGGAGATTTCTTTGAGTGTATTACAACTTAACAAGAACTGAGTGAAAAGAACTCCTTTAAACGCAACTTACTGGAATTTTGAAAACAAAGCAGGGTTATTTAAAATTTTTATGTCCTTAGGGGGTAATTACGAAGTCATCATGAGTAAATTTTTTAATATTTGTTTTTCAACATACTGCTTAGTAAATCTGAGGGGAAGTCAGAGAGCCTCAAGAAGATAAGCCCAGTCTTCTATGAGATATCACTGTGCTCTGGGTAGAGTTAAATGCAAGGAGCTAGTAATCATAAACTGCGTATTAGTAGTGAATTCATTTTAGTACTTAACAGCTTTTAGTCATCTGACACCCTAAGAGTAATAAATCGTCAGAATATGAAGTTGAAAAGGGAATCAATGAAACTTATGCACAACTGTGTTTTAAAAATAGCCAATTAGAACTCTGACTGCCAGATTGGCGTTGTTTTCAGTAATCAGTGTCAGTGAAACTGGATAGTTGATCCGAAAAGGCCCTATGAAAAAAAAGTTTTGTCTATAAGGCAATGTTTTTCTTGTCACAATGTGGGCGGATTCTAAAACGACAAGTGAAAAGCAAACCTAGCTTTAGCTATTATACGTAAGGGGTCATCCGTCTACATTTTAGTACAGTCTGTGTTTTCAAGCACGTGCTGCCCTATGACAGAGTCATATTACCCAGTAGTATCTTCGGTTTTTGAAACCCGAGGTGGTTGTTTCATAGCAGGAGGTATTGCTTGGAGAATATTTGATGGAACATGCTGTTTTTATTGTTCTGTGCCTTCAACACACTTTTCGAATTGGGTAATATTTCCAAGCTATGAACAGAGCAGCTGAAGGGATAGCTATGACGTTAAATGAGGATTGCCTTAGCCTGATAATTGACCGTGTAGCAGAATAAACGCAGAATAAGTGTTCCATGCTCCAAAAGGATATAGCATTGGGGGTAGGCACACCAGAGAGCCTATGAAACAGACAGACATCGCGGAATGAAAAGTTTGTAGGGATTGTGCCGCATGTATAAACTAAGCCTGCTCCAAGTACGAACGGAACAGTAACTAGACTTTTAAATACAATTTTCCGTTAAGAAGTAAAACAACAGACATTACAACAAAACAATACATAAGAGCAGATAAAGATATTTAAGTGGTCATCAATTCTGTCGTCTTTGAACAGTTTGAGATTCGAGACTGTAAAAGTTGTGATAGATCTTTTGTTGTTCCCGTTGGATTGTTTGAGGCGTAAAAGGTAAAGGTGTCCCAAGAATGAAGTTTACAAAGTCCACCCTCAAAGATTTGGAAAGCCTTAGCGAAAGTAAAGCGTCATGGTTTAGAAACTTTCACGGAGGAACTATCTTCGCCGTCATGCCGTCAGTAGGAAGATAATTTCTAATTACAAACCTACAGAATGCAATAATAGTCCTATGACAAGTGGACATAAACTGAATATAGGACGGGTAGGATAGACAATGGTTAGTATAGCTGTAGTGGAAATCTGACACTCGACCAGGTATAGGTAGAGCAATCGAAGAGGTTCAGCTAATGGAGAATGATGTAAAACAAGATAGAAGATCTAGCTGCAACTGTTTAGGAACATGATTCAAATTACACTTAGAAATATGTTAGTGATGATGATAGTTAGTATTACAAAGAGAAAACAAATTCGAATGATTGAAAGAACACACAAAAATTGCAGGGCTTGAAATTAAGCGTCTTACAGCAAAACCACAATAAGCCCGATATTTTGCAAGAATCTAGCTCCAAGAATTATAGGCTATAGCCCACGTTGTTGAGCTCGGTATCAAGTCGGTATGACGTTTATTCTAATTTCTTGTTCTATGTAAAACTACAATATATATATATATATAAAACTACAATTGTCTACCTGTCCAACAAACAGAAAAAGTGAAAACGATACACCAGTTCGTGGAGAAGAAAAGTGGAGGAAAAGCAAAACACTGCGTTCCTTGCTATGCTGCTCCGCTGACATTAACTCTCGTTGTATCATGGGAAACATCGCTTTTCAGTCTTTTTTGGAAGATATGGATACGTGGATTCAACATCCTCCTCATGAAAAAACTGTAGTTATATAATGCCACTTGTGTTTCCCTAATGCTATACAACTGCAACAGCTGGGCAGCACCAATAGCCACACTAGAAAAACTTGATGCTTGTCACCGTAAACACCTGCGTGCTATCACAGGCCACCGATGGCCAAACAGCCTAATATCCAACAAGGCATTATATAAGATGCGCAATGCAACCAAACCATCTGTGAAGGTGACCAAACAGAGATGGGCCATGTTTGGCCATGTGCTTCGGATGCCCACTGACACACCTGCACAAA
>JAAAKL020003925.1:0-21991 GCA_010016065.2 Carybdea cf. marsupialis auct. non (Linnaeus, 1758) | reverse complement strand
ATTAAATGTACTTAAATTAACTTTTGGCAGTATTCCTTGCTGCTATAGTGATCATTTGTTGTTACTGAGGATGTTTTCTCTAAAAAATCATTATATTTTAACTCGCCTCCAGTCGGGCCTCCACTTGGGCCGTTGGTTAGGCCTGTTATTTAGTAAGCCATGGTAATGGACCTTGTATATTTCCAGTCTATTCACCACTTACTGAAACAACTTTGTGAGGAGTAAATGAACCGGCGTAAGATAACAGAAACTACTTGCATGCACTGGATGTTGTTGATATAAGCCCCCCTACTCTAAGAGTCATAACATTTTTTCCCGAATGGGCTTATCGGGACTGGACTTATTCTGGTAACACTACAAAAATGAGCGCTTCCAATGGTACCAAATATAGCTTTAGCGTATTTAGTTCAAGGTTGAACCCTTTTTTGAGCTTTAACCACTGCACTATAAACCTTTGGGTATAGTTGTATTGTTTGGATCAAATAGCAAATTCTGGATGACTAATTACATCATTTACGTACTAAAAATTTCATTTCCATGAATTCCATTGCACACCTGCACGTCTCTAAATAAAGTGCCCTCAAAGTTAATCCTAAAACAACACTAACTTGTATTTTGATGGTACCCCTCTGTCTCTTCTTGTTCTTATGCTCTATGAACAGTTGGTGACAAGTAGTGGGTGAGAACAATTGAAACGTGATTAATGATCAAATTAGTGAATCTGTTGGTGCTACAGATAGTCAAGGGATCTCAGCAGAGAATGGCCATGGTAAGAATACGGAAACACAGAACATTTCTGCGCCTTCTGATATCATTGGAACGATAGCAGGTAACGAGTCTGTGTCTCCTGAAATCTAAAATGAAGTAATAGATACTTTAGCAACATGGTGGCACGTGACGTGACAAACGATACAACAACAGCCTCACCGGGCTATCCAATATCTTGTCGGATGGTAAGTGCGACAAGAATAATTTCAGTTGCAGTTCGCTTCGTTAAGGAAGGACAGTGCGCCGAGGAATTGCTGAAAATGCCTCGTACTACTCAACTAGACGCTAGAGCTTTGGTTGATGTTATACACCACTAGATAAAATGGTCATGTGATGCTACGATGGTGCAAGTATTATGAGTGGAAAAAAATTGTCTCTTAGATTCAAAATAACATTGGGAAAGAAATACCTTATGTTCATTTTTACACCCACAAGCTGCACCTTGTTTTTGTCAGCTTAGTATCCTGTATTTCCCCTATCAGAGTATATTTTTGTTGGCCCCTTGGTAATGCAATGCGCTAAACGCGAGATAAACCACTCATACATAAAGAAACCATTTTTCCTGTTAACATCTACCGACTTTTAACTCAACATAAAACTGACTGCGGAAAGGAAGAAATTAGCACATGGAAAAAACGCGAACAAACCTATTCAACCGAAGAAAGTGCAATGCAAAAGACAACGAAACTTGTTGTAATAAAAAGTCATTAATATCTAAATATACACTAAAGGATCAGAGAGATGGTCTATTAAAGCATAAAGTATAACGCGCTTCTAGGGTGGAACATAGCGGGATTTACTATGTGGACGCACTTAGGTGCTCCAAGAATTTGAACAAATAGAATGCTCGATACTTTATTCAAAATGCCAAAAGTGTCAGCAATTTACTGTAATATATGGCTGCACCTTCTGATCGATACTTCAGCACTCGCGGATCAGGGCACCTCGAAGCTACAAGTGTTGTAAGCAAAAGTTGAGAGAAACAATGAAGCCACTTCATCAAATTTCCAATGCTAATTCTCACTATGTTGGTGAAACTATTGCTACAGCTTTAGGACCGAAGTATAAAGTGTCTAATTTGCAATTTTGGTTCTTGACCGTGCTGCTACTATCAATCATTGAGCTGCTTTCACGATCAATTTTGTGAGGGTAATCAAGCAGCAATTGAACGAGCTAAGAAGAGATTGGAAATACGACGACTTTTTGAATTGTGCTCTAAACATGATACGTACCTAAGACTCAAAACGTGCTGATGACAGAGTTAGACGTCGGCTATACCAAGTACGCTTTGCCAATACTCAACTAGGGAAGTAAGATATTACTGGATATATAGTCTCTGAGATAGATCGTTAGTGTAACTGGAGACCTTAACTGAAGGTAAGAACTGGAACAAATTGCACAACATAGACTCAAATACAGCATACTCTCTAATACAAGCCGCTATCTTCATTCTGTGGGAATATCATCGGAATATTGAAGTTGTCGCTTATTCCGGTCACTGTGCCATAAGGGCACCTAAACAACTAGTCCTGTTAGAAATACCACATAATCCACAACACACTGCAACAAGACCTACAAAATAACAACAATTTCACAAACAAAGAACTCACAAAGGGAAACAAATGACAAAGCAACAGAGGAACGGGAAACAGACAGATCAAACTCTACCAAACAGTAGGAAGTGTTATGGATAAAGGAGAGATTCTCGAGAGCCTAAACCTACAATAAATACAGCATTATACGATGCAGCGAACGAAAAACTACGGCAAACGTATAATTTACGTCCTTTTGGTCATTAAAAATCAAACTTTGTATTTTCATTGTTTCTCCCTTAAATCGACGAATGTCCTTCAATCGATAGCTTGACAAGACTATTTCTTCAATAATTACACAGCTGAGTACAAAATAGTCCATCTTGGTCCAATGTTTGTGTGGATCGTCTTCTAGGCTCCAAAGCTCTGCAATCAGCAACAAATCTGTTAGGTCTAGGTCAAACTGCAATAATCATATTCTCTCGATGAATTTAATCTATTCATTCAGTGGTTGCAAAATTATCACGTCGGGATCACCAATGTTAAGCAGGCGCACTTTTTAAGGATGCCACCCAATGATGACACTATGCATATCTATCATCGACTGTCTATGTTCATTAATAACCTTACATTATTCTCTGACTGCTAACATCCGGCTTTACAATGAAGTTCTCGAAGATTGAAGATTTATAGACTATGAATGGTTGTAGCAGGCGACTTCAGCCGTTAGTACCATTTCACGGCACTTCTCCCGCAAAGAACTGCTACCATTAGCGGAACATGGTCTTACAATACTCTCTGAAGTGTGCACCTCAAATACTGTTCTACTACCAGTGTATCCCCAGCTTACTACCTTCCCCTACACATACAAACGTTTGCTTTGTTTGGATACCTCTACATTTCGGAATAGCTCTGTTGTGTTCAAAATCAGTTTTTTGGCAGAAGCACGAAGTAACTGCCCTCCACTTCGCTCTATTCCACAAAGTTTAAAAGGCAACTTAGTACTAGTGACGTTTGAGCGAAAGACGATAATAGCTTGGGACGTGCTACGAAAATGAATAATAAATCTCGATCCGACCTCAGTTTCAGTTTCGATTCGTATCAGCTTCATGTCAGCATTAGTAATAGTTTCGGAACCACGCTAGCATGCGAAACATTAGCTAGTGGGAAGTCACATGCTGCAATATAGCGTATCACTATTACATTTGTTTAGTAATACAGAAATATGCTGGTCCGTGTATTTAGGGGTCAAGTGCTTAGAGGGTACATAGACACGTTTGATAAGGTGAGGTGTAAGGTGCAATTCTTATCTTCATGAGTCTTTTGAGTTCGAGACTAAGTTGTAGTCTCAGTTCGTGTCTTCGAGTCGGTCATCGTTACAGGACGAGTTTCTGCGCTTATTTGTCACAAACACAGAGACAGTTATAGTTATTTCAGCTCGACTACTAATGATTCCAGTATGATGTCATGAAATTTACAAGGAAAAGTGGGATTTTTGAAATTGTTCACTAAGAGCAACTAGGTTTTGGTCGTACAAAAATTGAGAAACCGTTTTATTACCCCAATTCCCCATAGATTGAACCTCAAGAGAGTTTCCTTGCTATCTCAATTCTATTGCTCGGTTGGAAATCTTAGATAGGTAAGAAAACAAACAAAATCTGAAACATGAAATCAAGGGAACGTATCACAACATGGTGAGCAAATCAGTATAAGCACAGCGATGTATTGCCCCACTTAGTATTCAAATTGTTTCATCATATTCTTCACAATATGTAGGGTCCATTTACTCAAAACTTGATTACCATTGCTAGGAGTGGGCATTTTCTATAGGATCGTCGTCTTCGTATCCCACTGGCTGCGACATTCTACAAGGGATAATGTTGATTGCGATCTTTAAACTCGCCAGCATTTAGAATTCGAGATGAAGAGTTCTATAGAGCAGTATCTATAGAGGAGTGGTATCAGCAGCTCCGTTGTCACAGTTAACCACTATAGCACCTCTTTCAATTTCTACTGCAAAAATCGCTAAAATGTTATCTATTGAAAACTCCATAATGCAAAGCTTCATATCATCCTATAGAAACAAGGTGACAACTTCGTTTGGCATTTCTTACTCTAGATATCGGGGACAGTGCATGCACCTTATCAAAATTTTCCACTTGCAAACGATTGAACCGGAAAGGAGAATGTAAACTTAAGGCCCGCCATGGAAGCATCTTAAATCAATGCCATGTTATTGCCCTTTACAATTGTCTCCAAGTCAGTTCTACTACTTCCCTAATCTTCGACGTGACCAACTGTAGAAATGAGAACTAATTTATTTAATCTGCCAGCATGATTGACCCCTAGTCCCCTGTTCCACTTCCTTCTCAGCAGACAATCACGATATCAACTGATAACTAATATGTACGAAATACTTCATGCTCCAAATTTCCAGGTGCAGAAGCTTTAAATAAATCAGAGGCTCTTGGATACGCTCAGGCGCGAGGATAAAGTATCTGTTTCTTAAAAAATTTATGTTTCAAGAAAGAACCCCAGACGTCTGCTGGATCTACAAATTCCCTCCTTCCTCTCACTTTGACATTCTTTCCCTTAATTGCCTTTCTTAGTATTTTGTCCGAAATTAGAAGGCAGCTGCTTTACAGCGAGAAAAGGAATTTTTTAATAAGGAATCGAGATGCTGTGGCTAATGGTGTATTAAATCACTTACGGACCGTCTCAAATGTAAAACCGGGACTTGCCCTGCCGCCAAATATATATGATGGCAGCTATTCAATCCGCTGCACGATGCTGCCACTACGTCAAGAAGCTGTAGAGATGGAAGAAGCTTGGAGAATAATCACCAGGGGTGCCCTTTGCGGTGAAATGTACGGTGGAAAATTCAATCGTACCCCCTAGCTATTAGGTGGGGTGTAGCTTGTATTGCACCACTGTAATTAATGGACCGTGAATTTCATTTGGACATTCGCTACTTGTTTGATGTAGTTAACAAAGAGTGTTTGTGAAGAGTACATCAAATTCTGACTCGATGAACACATCTAGAATGGGAAAGCACTATTAGGTGCAAGAAAATTCAAGGGCTGATGTTGGTAGGTGAATAGCAGATAGGGCTACAAATCCGACACATGAAATTTAGAACAAACAATTACATTCTTCGTATGCAAGGGCTTCTCCTTGCGGGTCTTCAACATAACTATAGAGGGGCCCACGATCCATCTAGAATGAACGTCGAGAAGTAAAGGTAGGGTTAGGATCCCGCCCCCCCTTGAGCGTACACCTGTCAACATAGTATTAGATGTTAGTGCGAAAGTCTGCAAGACTTCTCCTGGGTTGCTCAACCCACACCTGGAAAGAATTTGACTTCTTCGTGAAGGCGAAATCAATTGGGACAATTTGCTATGCCTATGACATAACTCTCCTCTATTTCCCTTTATATATCATGTTTACTACTGTACTACTGCAAAAATTCGACGAATTGCAACTAGTTCTCTTGGAATTGTGAGAGTGGACACAATTCTCACGTTCAACTTCAGTTCCATCTTTTTGATGTCACCAAACTACTTCCCTACAAAACCATTAAAGACGGAGAAATTCATTCTCATAACTCTCTCCACGTTTTCCGGTTATTCAACTATGCGTAAAAGTTGACATTAAATATTTCGCACTTTAAAGTAAATAAATCAATAATACGAAGTGCGATGCAGGAGAGAATCGAAGAACTTACTTCCTTGCACACAGAACCCAGCACTTTCTAAAAATGATTAAACAACTTCACGTATGCAAAAACATGACATGATTTTGATCCGTATACCATCACAACTAATCTAGCGATGCCCCCCCCGGCTACAAACCTGCGATTCTATTACTACCACTGCACGTGTGTACGCGACAGACAATTCTCCGCAAAGGTATCACTTTAAAAATTATAAAGTGAGGTTACAAATCTATATATTGGCCAGTGGCTTCGGGCATGTTAATCTTTATTACGAGGCACATGTTTGTCGATAATCAGGCATCGAAAATAAGCCAAAAAGCTCTCTGTTAGAAACAGTATCAAATATCTACAACAGTGTTATTGCTGCTTCCCTTTTGTATTACCTGCGACCGAAAAACCGCACCAAAAAGAATGTCTGTTTACACTACAAACAAGTACGCTGATAAAGAGAAATACATATAGAATTACATACGATCAAGGAAAATGTTAAACATTTCAACACATGACATCATCCTAGTTTCTTCACTATTTATCATAATGCTTCATATCCTAGTGATTTTGGAAGAATGTTACAGTCAGTTGCTTTGTAATAAAAGGGCCTAAATCGCTGGCGTACATTGTTAACTTACGCACTGAAAACATCCATAAACAGAAAACAACGTCAACCGCACTAGCAGTTGAAGGATACATTCTAATGAAGGCGCCGCAGACTAGTCACTTCGCTGGTAGCATGACAATCTCCAAAAAGCTCTCCAACAGACTTGAATGTAATAAATAAATCCTATGCCAATGTGAAGGGCCCTCCTGCTGGCATCATATCAGGAATCAACGAGTTATCGTTCCTGTTTCCTCCTCTAACTATTTTTTCTTCCTTGAAATGTACACAATTACGTTTATTACATGTACAAAGAATACCTTTCAGCAAGGCGCATGCCTCCAGAAAAATTGTACGAAGCTTTGAAATAAGCAATAGAGAACACTGAATGGTCATCGAGTAAGGATTCTCCTTTAGATAAACTAGATGGTGTTCTGAGGAATATTAAGCTACGAGTTTCTGCCATCTATGCTGACTCGCAAGGTCGCGAGCATTGTATTGTATTTTACTATAACAGTAAATTCGCGTGTAGTTGTCGACCTAAGTTCCTCCAAAAGTAGTGACCCTCCACCATCATCACAGACCTAAAAAGCTCAATACAATAAAAATCTTAGAATCGGTTTGATGGATTTACTCTACTACTGTCTGCTTCAATGGTGACGAGTGGTAGCGATCTCCCGTGTCTCATCACACGCGCATTTAATATCCTACAGAAATTGCGTGACATTGAACTACTCACTTTACCGACACAAAAATATGTTACTGTGGTAACGCCAAATAATCCTAAGAAAAGTAGTTATGCGAGGATTTCGAGTGTGTAATTTAATTGTAAAGAGCAAGCTAAAGATTTTATCAATACTAGAGTTCATCCTTCCCTTTTCCCTGCCCAGCAACCTTGTCATCTCCTTCGTCGTCTGTTTCTTGCCCAGTTTCCTCTGAATCATCTCCGTCATCTGGTGTCGGTTCTCCCTCACGTCCACCCTCCTCGTCTTGGCCTTCCTCTTGCCCGTCTCCCTCTTGTCCATCTCCCTCTTGTCCGTCTCCTTCTTGTCCGTCTCCTTCTTGAACTTCTTCTTGCCCGTCTCCCTCTTGTTCTTGTCCATCAGACATACCCGGCTGTTCCATGCCCCTAGTAAATAAGGCAAAGCCTTTGCTTATCTCGTCCATTGACAACTTCCCATCTCCGTTCTTATCTGCATTTTTTAGTAAATGTCCTGCTTCGTGGGCGGAAACTGCGTCAAGAGTGTAATCGTGTCCTAACGTTTCCACCTCTTTGCCAGACAAAACACCATCTTTATCTTGATCTAAATCTCTAAACCTCTCCCCAGTTGCACTGTCTGGATCCTGTTTATCATCTGTTGATGGTGCAGAGTACTCGTCCTCACTGATCTTCCCATCCTTGTCTTTGTCAAAATCTGTCAAAAGTTGAGTACAAAAGAAATGGATTAAAAGACGTGGCGCAGAACAGCAACACAGACCATGAATGATAAGCATATATGATAAATGATTAAAAGTGGCACAATGGAGCTAATCTGTCAGAAAAAATCGAAGGGTCGAAATCCATCGTTCATTTTTGGCTCCAGGAATTTTGAAGGTGACAATTTTCAATACAGTATTTGAAAAGTTCATCCAGAGAGCACAGACGTCACCCAGAGAAGGCGTCCATTCTATTTTAGCTCAACATAATACATGATGGTGACAGACAAGAAGGCCTTTGACTCCATACACGATTTCAAGACGGTGAAGGTATTGAAAACTTAAGATATGCCACCGAACCATCTACAGGCCATGTGTACAATGTATTTAAACACAAATAGCACAATTTATTATCACTGTTTGCTTTAGTTGGGAAGCAAGAATAGCTGGGGTTCACATTGACGCCACACATCAACTAGAATTTCAAAGAAAGATTCGCTAATTAACGTGACTCTGCTCTCTAATGACACTCACGTAATTCTCAAGAATTGATACTTGAGGTGTCAAAAAAGTCGGGACTTTTGAACCTTAAAAAGAGCAACTATCTTGCTTAAGATATTGATGATTCGGAGCTTTCTCTAAGTCTGATATAATCTTTGAAAGCCACTTGCACTTGAAAGTATCCATGTGTACTTGCACTCTGGGGAAATTCATAAACTGCCTCCTAATACTATTCGGAAGGGAATGCTAATAGAAATGACGGATACTATCCAACCGCCCTAGGATAATTTAAACAATTTGTCTGGTTTTGAGAATGCATTTCCTGCAATTCTTGCGAGCTCTACTTTTTCTACAATATGCAAATCAAAAGTTATCTTTCACTTCAATCCAAATCGACTTCAGTCAAAGAGACTGGGAAGGAATGACTATGCGACACCAGACCCCTTACGATTTCTACCAAAAATCCTCTCCTTTTCCATGCCACACTTTGCGGATAAGTTCAATATTACTACCAGAATCAATTTGTTATTAAACGAAATTAAAATTCTTATAGCCCTTCGTTATTTTAATTCCATTTCCTAAGAGTTATCAGAGATCTTGAATGGGTTCTTATTTTAGAACAAATTCAATACTTAACATCCATTCTTACTAATAAGAGTTTACTAAAGCAAAGATAAAGTAAAATTTTCCGACTTTTCGGTGTTTAGTTTAGTTTAACTACTAAGCGTGGGCTAAATTTTATTAACATAAGTAAAATGAAACACAAGAATTTATGCTCAAATGGAACCCATAACATACAAACGACGAATTCAGTATCGGCACAGAAAGTACCACTCTTCGCCAAAGAAAAGCCCATAAAAACCACTTGGTAATAAGAGGTTAAAACAGAAAGTGGGCTTTCCACGTGGTTTACAAAAAATGCAGTCTTATTACTGGGTAGAAAAGTCTTCGGTCTACAGTCTCAACAATGTTAAAGGTAGAAGCTACAATCCTCTGCAAGAGTTCGACGCCAAGGGTGACCAAAAGGGTGCCTCAGATGGTAGTCCAACATGGTTTACTTTTGAAAATCAAGGGAAGCTCAAAAATGACGCTATCTGTAAAAACAACAACTAGCAGCAGCGTGACCTAGGTGGACTTGGGCTCATATCTCCCCTTCTCTGCAAGATCGATCTGCTATTTCATCCAAGTCCTTCACAAAAATGGTAGACTCGAAACTTTTAAAACTTAATTGTTAATGAGACATTGCAAAGCACAAAATATTCGAAAATTTATCAACAGAGTGAAAATACACTAGGTTGCAATGACTTCTTCCATTTTTTGGGAAAATTTTGTTTTACTTTTTGCATAATTTATTAAACAGTATGGTGTTGTTATTAATCCATTGACAAGAGTTGGCAATAAAAAAAGTGTCTTTTTAAGAATATTAAAATTTCAAAGTCGGGTGCGGTTTATAAACAAACTTTGTGGCCACCGTTTTAACTGGCTGCTCAAGTTCTTGGTGGTACGTACAAGAAATTGCTTATTGATTATTCAAAATCACCACTTACTGAAACTAATAAAATCGCCATAATTAGAACAAACAGAGCACATACTCACCAAACAAAGTGGCCCGTATAAGGTAGTCGTTCATACTTCGGAAAAACTCTGGCTGTGAATATCTTCTGAATTCATCCTTATCAAGAAATCCATCTTTGTCCTTATCAGCTGCTTCAAACTTCATTTTCTCCTGTTCTTTCTCATCTTCGGTAACCTTTGCCTGCATCCGCTGCCCAGGAGCGTCTAAATCTTCTAAAATCTCTGTAAGAGTGACTTTTCCATCTTCATTTTTATCAATCTGTTTCCATCCCAGATCATCTGCATCTTCTACTGCTGCACCTTTTTCGGCCTCATCAGCCATCCACGCCGCGAGTTCTTCTTGATCAATAGACCCATCTCCATTCGTGTCGAACTTCTTGGCAATGTCTACCATCTTCGTCATAGCATCATCGTCACTTAGGCTGCTAAAGCCTTTCTTGAAGCCCTCTGCCAAAAGATAATTTTGGATTACTTTAAACTGGCTCAACATGACTAAAAATGACAAAAAACCTGACAGACAGCCAACAGGCATCATACATAGAGCCAGGATGTTTATCTAGATGTTTATGATTAGAACAATATCAAACCGCTTTCTTTTCCTTTCGTGTGACATCGTGCTGATGCCGAGCACGCGTTTTAAAACATATGAAAGCAGCATGGCATGAAACCAAAGTACTGTAAGCGACAACTGGCTTGCTTATATGAGGGCAATTTTTCTAGGTACAATCTGTCAGCAAAATTCTAGGTTGACCAAAACTATTCTGGTAATACGTACTGATGATAGTAACCCTATCACAAATCGCTTTCACACTTTTCCATTACTCCCTGTTTGTTCTGTCATCAAATTAAAGCATGATAACTACGACGTGCAAGTCCACTCTATATTGAGGGAAAATATGAATCGTTTTCTTATTTCATAATTTAAAAAAGCTGGTTGTATGTTAAGTCCTTTCAACAAGCTCTCATGGTGAAGTGTTCAGTATGTTTCCTACCAAAGTTCATCTCCGTACCACACGTATAAGCTTTGTTTGAATAATAGTAACAAACAAGCTCTTTCTGATGAGCAGAAGCTGTAGAAATGGTCAACTCTGCCCTCCGCTACATAACAATGATCAAGATGGTTTCATGAGTGTCAAGTGTTTTACACGTTAAACATACAATTCGTGTGATCAAGTTAACCATAAAATCTTATTTTTGTTCTCTGAAAAGAGTAGCAGGTCTACATGTTGGAGAACAATGCTGAATATTCTGCTTTTTTAGCCGTTTTCTTGTTAAGTCAACATCTCTTTGCATCAACTGATTTATTTATGTCCTAAATGCTCTTTGAAATTGCTGATCTGCAAGTTGATGTTGCGCTTTATTAACTTCTTCATAAGGGCGACATATTTTTTCTTTACTCGATTTCCCAAATCGGATTTGGTAAACATGGTAACTGTAACAACAGGCAATCATTAAGGTTTGCTTTCAGGCATTCTTGAAAAGGAGACTTGGTCAATAAATTACCTCCAGATTAGAAAATTGGGAGACCCTAGTTGGCGCAGAGCGCCAGAACAATTTAGTTTAGGGCTCTGAAATAGCAGTTTTCTACTGTAAGAAAGGGAAAGAAATACAGAAAGATAAGGGAAGTAATAAGCGGCTGTAAAAAAGGGCTATTTTCCTTCGAAAGCTGATTTCTTCCCTGCTATTAAAAATCCTTATTTCCACTGATTGCGGGAATATTCACCATTGACGGAGAAACAAAAATTTTCACATTTTCGCTGGGCTCTTCGACCCCATTGGTGCCTTGGACATTTAACACTCTCCCTGCTGACTATGAACTCTCCTATGTCTGGACCCATCCTGATGCTGACATGCATATAAAAACTACTTTGGCTATTACCTTTAAATTTCTACAATCTCCAAATTTTTTACCTTCATATAAAGATCTAATAAAGTATTTGTCTATTTTGTTACACTTTCCAAGGATTGTTCATTTTGTTTAGCTTAAATATCATAATGGTTAACAAGAAGATTGGATTGAATTCTTCCCCTGTGCTATATTTGCCACCATAATGAATGAAACTAGGCCATATTTTCCTCTAGGGTATGGGGTTGGCAAAACGTTTGTAAGCATCCTCCATGGTTTGGCAGGAAGGGCCACATTCTGTTTTAGGGGGGCTGGCAGTATTCAATGTGATCTTGGGTCTGGTGGCCATGTGCTTTTTATACACAGACCTGTCAAAACCTTATTATTATTTATATTAAACCCAACATATCTTCAACTTTAAAAATGGACCAGAGACATCACACAAAACTCTGCTAGATTTTAGGTTCAACAGTTTCCAGCATCAATGTTGAAGCAATGAACTATGAAAAGGTCTAGCATTATCAACCATCTCATCACCTATTGTATTTATTCACCCATCGCCTCAACAAAATGTATTCCATTCATTTTTTACAGTAACAATTTGGTAATGGCTGATTGCACTCTGCAAATGTTATCTTAGGACCAGCAAGCAAGCAAAATACATTTATTACCATGAAAACCAAAATAAAATAAAAACAGTCATAAATGAGAAAAGACCAGCACTGTAACATTTTGAGATCCACTGCAAGAGCCTTGGAGCCATCACATCAGCAAGTGAGTAGTAAAGGCAGTGGGGAAACTCTTCACAAAATGGCACATAAAGAAAAACTATTCAAAGAAGACAGAATCAAGAACATAAAAGACTGCATACAAAATAGATTGGCTACATGCCAATATATTTCTATAGTGTCTTTTTCAGTGTTTGAAAGTATGGAGTAGCAATAGTTATAGCAATAATCTATTTTGTGAAAGAATGCTTAGGGGGCAGCAGGATACATGATAAAATGATCTCATCATCAAGTCAACTATTGAAGAGAGTGAGAAATTCAATTACAAGGGCAATTACTTAAACTTTGCAGAATGGTGATATTTATAATGCCTTTGTCTTGCTGTTTGCTCATAATACTAATACATTCAAATTGATAGTAGAGAAGCAGAAAAGTTTGAAACCAATGGGACTTGAACCTGTGACCAATGCATTTTTGGCATGTACTCTGTCAACCGGTGTGTTGGGTTTAAAACATGACCATCTGGTTGTGAATACTATCACTATTCACAACGACCACAGTTTTTTCTCTTTCAAAAAGGTACTTAACTCAACACATCCCCTACTCTAGATTCATCCTAGATTTTAGCCCAGTGTTTGACAGACACATATTCCCAAAATCCCCTCCCACCCCTCAAATTACATATGACTACAGGCTTGGAGTGTTCCTGAATGGAAGAAAAGCTGATTACATACATAACTTACATATTTACCTCTGGAGTTGTGATGTATGGAAATAGCAGTGATGAAGTTTTACAGAAAACAGAAAGAGCTGCATTTGGTGGTGAGATTTGAAATGCCCACCTGTTGACTTGAATTACTGCACTCCTAAGTGTGATGGCAGAGTTGGCATTTTTGGTCTGAGGGTCCCTAGATTGACCCTCATCAGTGCTTTATGTAGTAAACTTTCTCTTGAGAATACACATATCCATTTATTGCTAATGTCTGTCTGAGTAATTGATATAGAAGCACTACTGATGATGCTTTGTACAAAAACAGAAAGAAGAAAGCTGATGATGGTGGTGAAATTTGGCAATGGCATCCCTAGTCATCAATTCAATCAGTGCACTGTTGAAAGCTGCAATTGTTACATCTGCAGTTGGAGGGCTAGAGGTCCCCTGGTTAATCCCATCACCACCATGCTTAAAATACCCACTGTCCACTATGATATAGCTTGAGGAAGTTGATGAAATATGCTGTTCAGTTCAGTTTGAACACTGTTGCTGAAAGAGATCCTTCTTTAGAAATTCCCTTCATACAACTTCTGTTATACTCTCTTATTTGAATTATTCTATAGTACATAGTCTTTTAGCTTTGTAGCAGTCCAATAGAAAGTCTGAAAAATTATACGAAGTGGAGTTTAATATTAAATAAGCTGAACAGTGAACATTATTGACTGAGATACAATCTGACTGAGTCAATGCCATGAACTGTTCAGTGTCTATAATCAACAACAATTGGAGCTTTTAAATAAAATAAATCAGGTCACTTGGCAGTGTCAATGGATTTTGAGTGTTCCTTTATATACAACCAGTGCAGTGGCTCAGTGGTTCTGTCTGCAGCTTTAAGTGCAGAAGGTTCTAGGTTCAAATCCCACTCAGGTCAATTGAAAATTTGCCTGTTTCATCCATTTGTAAACTGAGCCATTAAGCTGGCCACAAACCCAGTGGGTCATCTTTCCAGGGTCAGCAAATGGGAACCAGTTCTTACTGGGGTCAAATTGTCAAAACACAAGGGATAGGAGTGGTGCCCCTCAGAGCCTTCAGGCAGAAGCCATATGAAAAGAGAGCCTTAGGGTGGCCCTCAACTGCAGTCGAACAATTTGAATTTTTGATTTTATATACAAGATGTACATTTCACAAACATGCACACACATATAGATATGTAGAAGTCAATATGTATATTTACAATACCATATGAAGTATGATGATATGTAGGGCCTATTCCATGATAGCTGATGTGTCTGCCCAAGTACTTAAATATGGAAATGGTACTAATGAAGCTGATAGTGAAAGTGAAATTGGTTGCTGGTGATGGTGAGTATCTGATATTGGCCTCCAAGATTGTCAACTTAAATATTACATTGTTTAGTGCCATGGTTAAGCTGGTGTTTTTGGTTGGATACCCACCAACACAACATGCATTCATGCTCATAGAGAGAGTATATATTCCATGATTGCTAGTGTCTGACTGAGTACTCAGGATGGCACTAGTTATCATGACAAAGATACTCTCAATAAAGATTATTACGTACGTCACTAGTATGGATCAAGCCAAGGATCTTTTGCACAGAAAATACCAACTTAACCACTACACTAAACAATGCAGTAGTTAAGTTGGCACTATATATGGTGGATTCAAGATGGTTAGCACCAGCAGCAGCCTAATGTTTTCCTCAACACATAATTAGTGGAGAGTGAGACAGTGTGAGTGAATGTCAGCAGGGCACTATATATATATACATATATACATATATTATACACATACCTATACATAAAAATAAAAAACTCAATAAAATCCACAAATTTCTTACTACTTTGATATCACCTTTTTCAAATAATTGAATATATATATTCAAGTACAATCATGAGCTATGCAAAGTAATTTTGAAAAAAAAAAAAATTTTTAAACTTCAAGGAAACTATGTTTTAATGAGCTGGCTTTACAAGTATGTATGTATACTGGGTACTTACATATGGATATGATACTGATGAAGCAAAAAAAGTTGGTTGCTGATAGTGGTGAGAATTTTGAATCAACTACCTGGGTTGTCAACTTAACTACTGCACTATATAGTGCAGTGCTTGAGTATGCATTTTCGATGTGAGAGGTCCATCATTCAATTCCCACCAGCACAAATGCATTCAGGTTTTTTTAGTTACTATGAACTCCACGATTGTTAATGTGTCTACATGAGCACTTTTATTTTTATCTATGCACTTTTATGTGCACATTTTCCCTTAAGTAGCAAACAAAGGCAAAACTTTGTTGCAGTCATTTTGAACCTCACTTTCTAAGCCAGGTTTTGATGGGGGTGTTGAAGAACCAAGCCTAGATGTTTTCCATTGTTGGCACAATTTTTGTGAAATAGTCATACAATAGCCTGTTTTAATTGTTAGGCTTTAAGGAAACTTACTGTATTGGTCAATATCTTCAAACCAGTCAGAAAGTATAGAATACCAAAGAGCATCTTACCCATAACTAAAAAGCATTCTCAAAGCCAACTGTAGAGTGACATAAACTTCAAAATCTGAAAAAATGCTTTGTAAAATATGCCATGAATTTTTACAACATTTTTGTTAACATTCAGAATTATCAACCCTTTATAAGGTTAACAAATTTTTACTTTCTAATTATCTGTTCAAATAATACTAGGCTTTTATTGACGGTAAATCAATCTAAGCAATTAATCACTTTATGGTCGCTAAATCATGCCCCCATGAATTACTTGTTATCTGTTGACAACCAGATACTAGTAACTTAGCTGCAAAAGGCGAAGTGTTTCTGTTAATCTTAAATCACTATCTAGATCACCTAAAACATGTTAACTTCATCTGTTCATTATGTTCATTTTAAAACTCCTTTGTTAGACCAAGGTTGAAGAACATATTCCACGATAAAAATACTCAGATACAGTTACTATGCAAAATAGTTGTAGCCAAGGGGCATTGAAACTGAGAAAGAATGTAATATAGTACGTCGACGGTAAGCCAAATGATGAAAGAGCTACTGAAGTTGTAAATGTCATCAACCCTCTGACAATATAAATTTTCACGGATTATATTTGGGGCCATTCCCCCCCCAGTTTCAACTCCAGGCCTGTGGTTGGTGACTAGGCACTTTGTAGGTCAAGCCGCGATATTTCAGTGTCCGATGGCGACCGTCAATGAGAACAGGGCCGTTTGAAGTGAATGAAAACTGTGTGATTGTTGGAAAGCTAAAAATGTTACCAAAGAAGGAGGGGACGAGCAATCCATTTTTGATGCAACTTCCTTACGTTTGAAAATTCTTGTAGCTGACTGCCATCGATCGCCCTTACCAATTTAGGATCATTTTGGTTATATCTACCAACAAGACTGGCCAATCATCGTAATAGGCGATATCATCTTCTTTGTCCGTCAACTTGTCAGGGCAGGGAGTTAGCCCCGATGCTAGGATGGGACCTTCTTAGAAAGGGAAGGGGAGGGGGAGTGGCAAACCATTGACGAAAGAAGCACTAAATACTAAATCAATTAAAGTTCACAAATGGTCATGCATGTGAATGGATCTAGGTTTCGAAACACTTCCCAATCTGATTCAATCCATAGGATCTCTGAAACGTGGGCTACGAGACGTGTGACGACTGATTAATACGAGCCCTCATTCACGACGCCGTGGAAGTCATGCTCACAAGTACATACGGCAAACATCAAAATCATAGGCCTCATTCACCTCTTAAGAGCAAGTTAACCTACATATGTCATATGGTCTTACACTCAGCTTTTGCCGTGAAAAAGCAAGGCTTGTACACAAGTAAGTAGCTATGGTACAAATCAGAAACTATGTCAAGTCTCATAGCATATGCATATCAATACTACCGGTACTTGGTTTGTGGCTATACAAGGATACGCGGTTTAACACTACTTTTAGATTTAACGCAAATCAATGTAAACTTACTGAGCAGATAATCGGCTGTATACCCAGTCAAAGCTTGGCTGGCCCCTGCTTGATCATCCTCTCCCCCTTCCTCTCCTTCAGCTTCTGCCCCTCCTTCACCCCCTCCACCCTGAATGAAATCCAGATACTCCTCTGCTAGACTTGGATTTCCTGCTTGCTCTCCTCCTTGCTCGGCTCCTTCGTTTTCTTCTGGAGATTCTTCTTCCTGTTCTGTAGCAGCATGGGCTGTCGCCAATAGAAGCAACACTGAGAAGAGAAGGCCGAAATACGCTCTCCACATGTTTGTACACTGAAAGGAGATAAGAAACGAACTGATAGTACAGCTGTATCAAAAAGTCGGATTCCTTTACTCAGTTAACGACGGGTGGCGCTGTTTTGCACAAACTTGGCTCAAGCGAACATGCAAATCCCTTCACCTGCACCTGGTCTGTCATCAAAAGGCAAGAAGATGCAAAGAGGAAGAAACTCAGAGTTTATCTAGCCAATAACTAAGCGACAGCTCAGCATTAACAATACTGGTTTTATAACTCTTGGATCCTTTCAAATTTTATTTGCCACGTGAAAAGCTCTACTTAATAGTTGTGTTCTTTGTGTCATGCAGAATCGACTCGTTTTGCATCGATGGTTCTGTACTAAAGCTCACCTGATAGCTATGAAGGGTTCCCCTGCTATGCACCCGGTCAATTAGAATAGATCAACCTGATATTATTCAAGGTGTATGATATTTGATCCACTCATAAACCTTATTTTATCCTCAATTGTACCTGTTGGTATATGATGATTATAACTTAGCGGCAACATATTGTCAAGCCATACACTCAAGTGATACCAAAACAGCTCTCAATGTTTATCACCACTTCAATTCATACACCTCCTTGGTAAAAGGAAATACTTCGGGTAAACATTCGGAGTTTGTTTGCTGTTCGTTAAAAATAAAAGGTGGCATTATTCTGGTTGCGAATCATCGCCACAAATAGTGTTGGAGGTTTTCACTGAGAGCATAGCAGTTAGTCATTTAAAGCCTTGTAAGAATATATTGAGCCAATTGAATAACAGTCGATTGCAAACATTCGATTTTGTAATCAAGGGCTAGGGCTACTTCGACCCCTTACTCAGGCTGCAGGAGCTCCCCAGGGCTAAATTTCATACTACCAGGCAAGTTAAGATAAGTATCCCCGTCTTCAAATGACGGAGAGGGAAGGAGCGACAGGAACGATGCACAGCTCTTTCCATCAGACTTTGAGGCAACAAGTCAAAATCAGGGGACCATATCAGCCCCGGTTGAAGAAAACGGACATCGATGTAAGATGACTGGACTCGGAAGTTGATATTTATCTTAAAAAATTGCTAAATATGTGTAGAAAACCAGATAAGATGTCAGATATTGAGATTCTGTGGGGAAAATGTATGAACTGATTTTTCTTGAACAATGAAATGGTAACGCTTCTATTCTGGCATCGATAAGCGGAAGGGGGAATGAAGGGTGAGGCTAGCTCACCCACGTTTTGATTCCCCAACTTAACCTGCTATGATTGTGAGAGGCATCTGCATTTTCTCTTGTGGTGCCGATTCTATTTATTACTTTCGTATTTGTCGATTTGCCCAAGTACTAGGAGGTAGCTGTTTGTCGTTGCGTACGACTTGGTGTCTCGCAGATCTAGAGTGCATGCTTGGGGATAGCGGAGAGGGTTTGTAACCACGGAAATTAATCTTTTCACAAATAAAAGAAGGAACCAACTCGATGATTTTCGTATCCTTTGTCGCAGTCATTAGGTTGTGTAGTTGGTGTCATTTTCTGTGAAGGGAAAACGAATTTAAGCTCACTAATTGTTACAAGGGGTTCTTTTTGTTCCTGTAAACTTCAAGTTAAACAAGAATATATCATTGCTGATCACGTGTGCATGCATTTGCAACATTCTGTTCATTGATACTTGCATGGTGTAGAGTAAAATCCGGGGAAACCGTGCTCTGGATAAGTTTTCCACTCAGTTTTCCCACAAATTCAAGTTGTTGGATTGTTACTCTGTAATTCAAACATTCATTAAGTTGTACGATCTTTTTTTCCCCTCGAGAGTCCAACGTCAATGGAATTTTAATGTAAACGCAAGTTTTAAAGGAATGCAATTTTCTTATCTATGACCGTAATCACATCACAATGAAAGAGCAAGAGTTTAAACTCAAGACAAACCCAAATAAGCATTTAATACAAGATCTTCACTTCAGCCCAACTTTGCTGGAACTCACCCAAAATGACAATAAAATATATTTTACGAAAAATTTCTGATGGAAAACGATAGCCTCAGTTCACGAGGTCAAAACAGAAATCTAGAAACAATCAAGTTATATCAACTTTGAATAGATAGTGGAGAAATCGAAAAGTCCAACGGGATTCGAACCCGTTTCCAAGGCATTCGCGCCTCTACCAACTGAGCTAGGTGAGCCCGGTTGATAGTATGGACCATTTCTCTATTTGCCACATTTGCACTACCAGAGGACATCGACATTACGCTCTACTCAGTTTTGGAGACCACGCCCAAAAACAGTTAACAGGAACGCGTAAAATGGTAGAAAGTTAGAGATGTACTTTCCTAGAAGTATTTTTAACCATAGATGCACTACTCGTGAATCAAATTAGGGTTAGGACTAGAGGTTAGGGTACTAGTAGGCCTGTCTACTCTTACAAAGGGATTCTTGAAAATTACATCTTGGCAAGAAAATTTTTATAATAGTATAACTTGGCAATTCTAAGTTAGTATGTACCCTAAAATTCTAGCATTTTATAGCGTCCCCAGTTAACATTAAAAGACAAACCAACACCCGCAGAACAATCGTAAAAATAATGACATCATGTAACCAATGGATGTAAACACTGATTTTGGGGAGGATAAGAAGAAGAAAGTTCTTTCTGCGATGATTTAAAGTACAGATACTAACTTGTTCCAAGATAGCCAATTGAAACAATTCATAAGAGCCTGTGATGGTTGCATTTGTCAACTGAACTTGCAAACATCAATGCAGATCAGGATCTTATCCACTCAAGATAAACTAGGTAACTGACGAACTAGGGTAATGGAAAAGTTACCTGTTGGTAGGGGTAACTTTCAGGGAACAGAACGTAAAAGTAGCGAATATCTGGCAATTGTGACAAATAGATACAGTGTTTTACAGAACTACACTTTATGAAGCTGATTTTACCAATAAAATTCGTTGGTGAGAGACACAGAAAGACCCTTGCAATTTTAAGTCTGTGTTAGACACGTAAAACCAAAGTTCAGGTCATCTCCATGAGAGGGGACATACCACAATGCACCTCCTTGCTACGTAATGCACATATGTAGAAATTCTATCAGTTCGAATATCTAGAAAGGCTCACATCATCAGCAGCAACATATGACAGAGAGATTAAGAAAAGAATTGGAATTGCGATGAGAGTATTTGAAAATAACAGTACCATTGTAACAAACACTTTTTTCTTCAGACCAGGCCCATAGTTGGCAGCTTGTTGTAGAGTGGAGGGGGACGATGACACTGTTTCTGCATTCGTACTAACTTCGGCACTTTTCCAGATACCCCCCACCGCCTCATTCAGAGACAGAATCTGCTGGAAGCGGCAGCCGGAATTTAGTGGTCATGCAACCAGCCAGCAGGGCCTGAGGAAGCTGGTGTTCGAGGTTAAAATAGGAGACAGGTGGGCTTGAGGTCGTCCTAGACTGACCCTCTTAGATGGTCTAACTCAGGTATAGGGGATAGCGTTGGCGGCCTTCTGTATGCAGCACAAAGCCAGGAACGCCTTCGGTCCATAGTCGCCAACGTCGGTACCTACCATGGGACCGAGAGAAGAAGACGTTAGGCAGGTATAGTCCATAAAACAAGACTACTGGACTTGCATTCGGTTGGGCAGTGACTAATCTAGTAATATTTATAAATATCAGATGCAGTACTGAGTAGCGAAGACAGATGATCCACTGGATATGAAAACAGAAGAATATGTTAGCAAATCCGATCACTCTGATATATTGATACAACTACTAAATGACTACCAACAGTAACTAGTAAACATCATTAACGTCTTCTTAATCCATTAAGCTAATGATGAAGACAGTTCCATCAAATCGGTAACAGTTATGGCAATTTAACATTCAATACTGGACTGGTGAGTCAGTCCAAGCAGAATATATTTAGGAAGAAGACGCAAACATTGGAGCCAGGTTATCTTGGCTTTTATTTAACGATCAGAAGACTCTACCCACAACAACTCTGACTCAAGACTCGTCCGCACTAAGTCAGTTAAATTTGAAAACGGAATTTGATTGTTTCGGTTAAGCCTCCCGTCCACACTACACCACTCTTATCCGTAACAAAAGTTGCACGAAAATGGAGCTTTTTGAAAACGCTCTCCAGAGTGGAACTATTTGAAAATGCAACTTTCTTGTATCAGTGTGGACGGGGGACATTTTGTCACCGGAACTTTCTGGATACGCTGAAGTCAGTATATCACGTGGTTTAGGGCCTACAGTATTTCACTTTCAAAAAGTCTCTGTGTGTCATCATAGTTACTATAAAAAAACCCTGGTTTGGAGAGTCGGCTTACTTCAAAGGGCGCCGCTGTTGTCTTCAAGAT
>JAAAKL020003924.1:8582-21994 GCA_010016065.2 Carybdea cf. marsupialis auct. non (Linnaeus, 1758) | reverse complement strand
CAGATCAAACAACTCGAAAATGGCTCTTGAAACAATAACAGTCCCTGATAATGGAAGACGAATAAATGTAGTGCTAACAAGAAATAGACCTTGAGAACACCAAATTGGTTTGTTTTGGTTAAAATTTTCGTGGTTAGCAGGGGAACACAGGGAGCCGTAACACCGAAAGTTCTAGCTGTGAATCGGTGTATTGTCAGAAATTAATTCTCTACTCGAATAACTCTTTAAAAGTTTGGATTGGAGTTGAAGTAGGGATAGGGTTAGCGCTCATGTTAGTGTTATCCGCAACATTAAATCTGAAAGAGATCTAAGACTTCGCGAAGAAATGCATTCCAAAACATTTTGGGACAAACCACAGGCCGAGCCGCGGTTTTCTGGTACTGCATATCATAGATCATACCGAATTATCTACCACATCATTTCACGCCAGATTATTTAATATCGTATCTCATGGCAGTAAATTAAATGCGGTATTTCGTCTTTCATATAGTCGTATGGTAGGGTGGTATAACGCTACGCGCCATATCGCTACCTTAGTACAATAATACGGCACAAAACTGTAAGGACGTTCCATGGATTATCAGATTGAACCTGATAAATAGAAGACATTTGCATTCTGCAAGTGAATATACAGAATCCGAAGATTTCATGTTTTATTAATGACATGCTCTTTATATTCTACACTGAAAACTTCTCTTGGTCACAGGGCCTGAAAATATTGGGCCTAGTTTATGAAAAGCTTACTAAACAGAGAGCCATACAACATAAATTCACTATGATGATTATTGTCAACTACGTCGCTGAATTTAATCTAGGGTCCCGATATTTCTGAAGACTTTGAAAGAATTGCAATCTTGGTCTTAGAAGTTAAAATACATTGGTGGAAAATCGCCTATTCTTAATAAGAGCAGCAAATATCAACTGCTTATAAGACTTGTAGGAGGATCACAATATCTGAATCCAGTTCAACAGAAGGGAATCTTAGCGTGGTTGCCTACCATCAACGACGATGGCTTTCTATCAAACAAACGAAATAGAAATATACCGCTGAAGAGTGGGGTCTCGGTTTTGTTTCTTTTCGGAAATGTCAGGTTTGTGTTTAGCTATGGCAAATTACTACCGTTAGGAATTGCTAAATAATTTCCACCGTAATGTAATACACGGGGATAGCCCTTCCTCTGAACTGCGCATGCTTCACCACGATCCATCCCTGTACCCCTATCGCAAGCCTGATACTTTTCAGAAGACATATGCCACGGGAGGAAATAAGTAATGGGCCCATAGTCACCATCTCCGACTGGAAAGCAATGAATACAATAAAAAAAATACTTCCCTGTATCTTTAATACGCGTATACAACCATACATGAAAGGACTAGCAAAAACGAGTACAGGCCGATAGATTTATTCTATCTTCGCAAGGAGCCCACTGAACAAAGGTAGCAGGCATGTCGTCTGAAAATGAATTACAGACTCCATCAAACGAATATCCAACGACAGTAGACGACGCAAAGCTGTCATGCCGATCACGATGAATTAACCAATACGAAAGGAAAGAACATTAGCCCAACCGACGTGAAGATAAATGACAATCCCTTTCGGTGCGTACAGTACAATCCATGGATTCAGTACGAGGAGTGTAAAAACCTATTAAAAACAAGAACCTTGTGACTTTCCACTTGGGGCTATGGCTTACTTTACAGAAAACAGAGGTGATTCGTTGCACGTTGATACGATTATTTAAATCATGCAGTTTATACATATGCTAGCTTGTTAAAATAGTTTTGCAAAATATGGGCATCTTAAAGACACGAAAATACAAGGACATGTTCCCATTCGCAAGAACGGGGCAGACTGTATTCTTTAATACGTCATTTCTCGGTTAAAATTAAAAAGTATCATCCGCAAAAAGGTTGTAACCATTCCCTAGAAAAACAAAGAAGCGAAGTTAACAAGTATTATACAGTGCTACTTCTATCTGAAACCATCGATGTGAGTAGCATTTGCCACGAACTGCATATGACGTACCACTTGCGACTTGCCAATTCGATGTCTGAGCTCTATAAGAATATGTAAGGCCCCTTTTATACGAGATCGGATCCATTTGGGAGCGGATCCCTTTGGATCCGTACTCGTTTTTTGCTGGCGTTTACACGGGTACGGATCCAAAATTAACATGCGTTTAAACGAGATCGGATCCATTTGGATCCGCTGCAAAGCACGTGTGCGGCAAATTATTTTTTTGACTTTTGTGGGAGGAGTAGACATGCTCAAGTTGTAAAGACTGAGCTGCACTGTTGATCACGTTCTGGTTTAGTTCTTTCTTTTCATCAAGATTGACATGGATTCAGATAACTGAAGGTCGGTTGCCACAAGTATCATTTCAGCCATGTTGTCGTATGGAATATACCTCATACTGGAAATTTGGTAACCTCAATTTCGCTCAGAGCCCATTCGGATCCGATCTCAAGCGTTTACAGGAGACCTGTCTGGTGCCGGAGCGAAACGAGACCAGTTTTCAAAGCGACCCCAAACGAGTACGGATACAAGATCCAGATGGGATCGGATCCACTAGGTCTCGTGTAAACGCAAGGCCGATACGTACCAGTTTGGGCACGGATCAATTTGGATCCGCTCTTGTGTAAACGTGGTCTAAATCGAACATGTGTTAATCGACATTGGACCCAGTCAAGTGATTTGAAGTTACAGAGAGAAAAAAATTGAGATCAATAACAAGAAGTGGCAATTTTATGAAAGTTTCTCATCTGTTCGATTCTAGTACATCTAGAAACGATAGTCCAAATAAAGGAATGAGAAGGGTTTTAGCTATGATACTTCATACGGTGAAATACTGATACAAGATGTCGTAGTCGTCAGAAAAAAATTTTACAGAGCTAAAATTGTATCTCGGATAAAAGGATCTTATTCATGAACCACAATTACAACTCAAACTGCAAGGATCAATCGCATCTTACGAGATAGGCTTTCAGCAAAATAATAAAACTGCCGTAGGACTGTGGGAAACATGGTGATCAAATTACAAATAGGCAAATTAAATTCGGACTCATAAGGTGAGTAAGCTACTTGTGCGATTTATATATTTACTACTCGATCACATTATAATGGTCAGACACGACTTCCAGCTTACTATTCTAAAAGTTAAAATTACACTATGAATCTTAAATCTGGTCCCAAAAACTAAATGATTCTGTGTTACTATGCCAAATACCGCACGCGAGTAAGAGTACCGCCAAAGCTATCACCATATCAAAATCATAACATCACTTAAAATTGTACCTAAATAACAAAGGGCCTTACAAACAACACAAGGGCCGTTAAAAGTATTATCGCTGAAGGGGGTTTTGGATGTGAAATCCGTAGCTCTTTACACAGATCTGCTTTAAAATAAGCTTTCTCGAGACTTAGTTTTCTTATCTATTCAAAAGTTAAAGCTTTAGATACAAGTAGTATTGTAAATACGCATGGAAATATACCAAGCCTATCCCATACCAAAACTAAATCTTAATATGGGTAACCACGATTGCTACGTCTCGATCTATCTCCATATGACATGGACGACTGTGACGATCTCTGTTGACTGTATGACGAAGTTCTTCGCATTGGCCCACCACCCAATCCTACCCTCCCGTCCTCTGTTCTTCGGTTCATAAATTGCTGGTTCTGCAAAGCGTGTAGTAAATAAGGGCTCTGCGCAGGGGAAGAACTTCCAGAAGGCGATGATGTAGATCTGAAAAATGCTGGAGAACCCTCCTGATTGTTCGTATATGTTGATGCAGATCCAAGAAACGAACCCGATTGATGTGTAGGAGATTGCCTCGGACTATACTGTCTGTCTCGAGAGTCGAAATAATCCCTTTCTAGGCGAGGCGATTCCCTAGGGTTATACTGTCTCTCTCGCTGTACATAGTCTAATTCGGGGCGAGGTGAATAGTTTGAAGGAGTATAGTTTGGCGACTCGAATCTTGATCTAACGTCTTCGTGAGAGCTATTTGGGCTCCTGCCTTGGCTGTCAGATTTCCCAGCCGACTGTGGCTTACACTTGATTGCCCTTCCGCACAACAGAATGGAGTCGAGAAGTTCACAAGCATATGGTACTGAAATATCATCACGATATTCCACAAATCCAAACGATCTTTGCTGTCCACTATCTCTGTTCTTAGGTATATGTACACCTTTCAAGGGGCCAGCCTAAAGAACAAGAAAAAAACGTTAACGCTGTCAGTAAGGTAGTAGTAATATTACGAGGCTTCGAAAGTTGTTGAACAGTACGAAGTTTCCAAATAAAAACATTAAAACAGTGATGAAGCGTAAATCAGTAAGTATAATCTCAGACACCAATATCAATTCTTTCCTAAATGTCATAAGGGTACACCGATAAAGATGTATTCTCTTGCCCATGATGTCCTTCTGATGCTCCATGATTGAAAAACGCCCCTCAGTCATACGCATTTCACAGATCATCACTGAGTCAAAAGTTTCAATTCGTTATTTGAAAGATGTACTTTGAATTTAAAGTCAGTATGATTGTATTTTGTCGCCTTTCTCTCAACAACTGCATATATATGATCGAATCCAGCGATTACGCAGAAAACACTTTTGTACATGCAGAAGCATGTGCTGCTCTTTGTCAAACAATTCCTACAAATCTGCGGTGTTTTAATGATTTTCTTAGCAATTTACAGTGCAATAATACACCATTTATACATCAGGGCAACGTTATGGAGTCGAACTCTGAAGAGAGTGAATACTGATCATTTTCATGACCAACGCGTTTTGAGCCTCTAATTTTACTTATTGAATATTATTACTTGCCACAATCAATTAACACACTTTCGGTCAAAAAAAATTCGGTTACTCAGTTGTTTCAAAATTTTAACTTTCTACATGTTTCCTTATTTCTCCAGCTAATTTAGATACGTACAAAACAATATCTGTTTGATTTTGGTGCCTTTCCTATCACGGTATTACATAACAGTAAAGTCCGATTTCTACTCGATCGGTCATAGAACTGATATCAGTTTACAAAAATGGCCCCGTGATTGTCTTTATCATCAGGCCATTCTCACGGACAAGAGTGTTATGGCTGACTAACGTTTACCTTCCTCACACGCTTTTACTTCTTCTGGAAGATCGAGCTACGTTCGATTTTATTCTTAATTCTAACTGTTGCTAAGCAGAAATACTTAGCGAAACTAGCTTTGAGACCTGATCCCTAACGAACGTCATTCGCAATGATTTCTTCTCCACGTCTCCCTCTCCTAACACAGCTTACAAATTGATGGGTATTATATTTGAGGCTTCGCAAGCTTAAGGAAAGGTACGTGATTATAGAGAGGTAGTCCTAAGGAATTGATGAAGAGGTGAAAATGAAAGTTACCAACGGGATACTAGAGAGTGTATGGTAATGGAGGCGCGACGGCCGCCCGACAATGATACCAGAAGGTGCTGTATCAGATCACTTGAAATTTCTACAAATTTTAAAGCCTATGCTCAATAAAATGGAGATGAAGATGGTCAGAGCTTAGCACAGTCTGTATATGTTAGAGATCCGTTAAGCTATGATGGTGCACTGACTTTCAAGGCAGCTGAAGGTAATGCGAAAATCAAAGACCTGCCCAAAAGTGCTTACAGAAGGATTGGGTGACCATCAATCTTTTCCGGCGACTAGGACAACTAATCACAGTGATCCGTGATCAAAGGGAAGTTGATGATGTGCGCTTATGTAAGTCATCTGTGCCTTACATACCTCATTATGAAAACGAGAGCAATCTTTAAGTCATCCCTTTTGACCCTTTTCATAACATCAAGAATGTGTACAATAACTTCCAGTCTGGTAAAGTAGTAGTACCTTTCCCCAGTGCATGTACTAAAGAGAATTCTACGTTTACTGCTTTTTTCAGTGATGTAACTGATCACGACCACTTGTGAGAGTACTAAGTGAATTAAGCTTGCACACAAATTATCTACTAAATGCTTGTGACGAAGAACATTGAGAAGACTTCAGTGAAGATGGCCATGAGCGTTTTATACTTCATGCTCTACAAGTTTACTCACAGCATTACTGGAAGCAATTGCACGATACCGCTCAATTTATTCCTCAAAAACTCAAATTATGCAATATTGTCAATGTCAAAACCACAACAGCTGGGAAACACAAGCGAGATGTACTCTCCTTAAATGACGGGAAACTACATTAACTAAAAACATCCTTTCTTAGAGCATGATCTTTAAAAGAAAACATGGGCTGACCCAACAGACTTCTCTTGCTGTATTGCATATGTGCGAAACTTTACCATGAATTGAAATTTACTTTATCAAGACTGTTGCTTTTAGATATGTCTTATTTGGTAAGCTGCAATCTGACAACATTGAAAGTCCTCTTGGGTGGTATAAGCAGCTATCTGAAGCTAACTGTTTTATCTCTGTGAAACACATACTGCACAGTCAAAGGAAAACAAAAGAACTCTCCTTGATCAAGTTTCCAGGACTATCGGTCACAGATATTACAGCTTGCGAAAATATGATATGGGTATTGTTGGCTCAGTATTAGCTATGTTGTACTCGATCGGCCTATGTAATTCTAACCTTTCCCTAGCAGATGTCACGTTCTACGTTGCAGGGCTTCCGGAACGCTCAGAAATAAGAATGCGATCACATGTCATATATCATATGTACAACGTTGCTAAAGCTCATCCATCCAATCCCTCCTTCCATTAATAATTCACAGTTCGATAACTTGAATTTGGGTGTTAACCTGTTTGTCAATGAAGTTAACAGAGGTGGCTTTCTCTCTCCAAGTGGTTATGCATATTCAGTAGGAATGAGAAGCATTTTGCACATTGAAGAGTTATAGTGACCTACGTCGGCATTTTCTTTCTCTACGAAGACAGCATATTATCCAAACTAGTTAGTTTCTCCTTACACCTTCCTTACTCGGCGAGGGCAGTTCAATTCCAGAATATGTTGAATGTGATGTCGGACACCGAACACAACTGAGTTTGAAAAGAAAATGAAGATTGCAAAGTTGTCCAGGCACAGTATAAAGTTAATGAAGATTGCTGGTCTACGGATTCATGATGCTTGTCTTTGGTACGGTATTATTATGAAATATGCTTTTTAAAGCCTTCAATCGTATCAAGAACTATTAGATTTTGTATCATTGGAGTTGTAATTTATATTGACACCCACCCTCCTTAACCGCCCCTACTACCTTTACCTGTTCTATGACAGAAACGCCATTTGTAGCTACCCGTTGCATCTATCTAACATAATTAATAGTATAAGGGCTGCCCGTATCACTCAACTGCAGGATGTAGTGTGTTCACTGGACAAAATTTTTCGCACACCCTGCAGCCCCTCTTTTGTGTACATAAGGTCTTACAAACTCCATTTTGTTATTCTATTCGAAAACCTAATCTTACACTTGCTGTTTTATGTTTCATGTAGATATGTCACCTCTTAGAAAACCTGCAAGATTGTATACACCAAGGAAATGCGCCAGAATGGATATTTAGAAGAAGGGCAGCGCTCATTCAGAAAGATCTAGCGAAAGGAACTCAGGCAAACAATTATCGTCCTATCGCCTGTCTACCCATAATTTGGAAACTGCTGACAGGAAACATGGGTGTGAAGCTTCACTAATACTTAGAGAGGAATAGACTGCTAGCAGATGAGCAGAAGGGATGTAGGAGGGGATCACCAGGGACGAAGGATTCGGTACTAGTAGACAAGGCAATCCTAAGGCACTGCCGGTGTAAATTGACAAAGCTATCAAAGGCTTGGATAGATTATCGTAAGGCATATGACATGGTGCCACATTCATGGATACTAAACTGCCTAGAGATGGTTGGGGGCGCCAACAATATAATCAATGTAATAAGCAATAGCATGGTGAACTGGCAGACAGTATTGACATCTGGAGGAATTAATCCGAGGCAAGTGGATATCACGAGACGAGTATAAGGAAGTCATGCCTTACTTCTACACAGCCCTTGGTCATCCTACTAGTAGGGGATTAATGGATGGTATACACCAACTATATAGTGATAGAAATCTACATCTCGAAGTTACTTTGACTCCAAAAAAATTAGCAAACGTACAAAGAGACATCGTGAGATCTAAAGGACTAACTGATTCCAAAATACCTGAGATCAAATTAATGACATATACTATTGAGAAGAAAGCAGAGGAGGCTTCTACAATCGGTGAGGTCAAGGATGGAGATGACTCGCAAGATTTTACACTACGCACCGACTGCTTGTCATTTGAAATGATAATTCACGATCGGTCCAGCGGAGTTCTCCGAGAACGGACGGCAGCAAACCTACTAAAGGACACTGAAAATTAAGTAGGCAACCAGGGTGCGGAGTTCATGAACGTTAATGCAAGATCAATTGATGACACTAGAAGTCTCATCCTTGAAGAAAACACATGAAACTTGCAGACAGGGAGCCATAGCCCCAGTTTTTAAAAAATCTGGGAAATCATCATAGGCAATCAAAATAAGGTAACTTTGAGCTGAAACGCGTACTATACCATAAATAATTGAACATGACTGAGCTAAATTGCCTGATATATGCAACATCTACTGCGATCACATCACAGTGTATCAAAGAAAAACGGATGTGTAAAAGGGCAATTCTTATCAAAATCGGCCTGGAAGCTGCAAATTGAAAAACAGCTCAACGTATGAAGGTTGCGCTTTCCATTCTTGAAGATATGAAAAATGGTGTTGTTGTGAAAACCCAGAAATCATGAAATCGAGACAGTATCATCTACGAACTGCAGAGAATATTTCTTGTATAAAGGAAACCATATAGCAGAACCCCCAATAAAAGATGTAGAGACTTAAACTATATAGGAAACGGAGTTCTACCGTGAAAATATAATATTCAAAACCAATCCAAAGATATTTTATCGAGCGGTTGTTAAGACTGGTACAACTGCTGAAGGTCAAACCCATCCACTAACGAAACTGAGGCCTTCTGGCAGGAAATATGGAGCCATTCAAAAGGCCACAGTGATCAACGTAAGTAGATACAACCCACCAAGGACAAATATGATGACGTCGAGCAACAATCATGGAATAATACTGATGAGAAAGAGGTACAAGCAGCACTATTAAAGTCACTGAAATTGAAATCCCCTGGCCATGGGCAAAATCACAGCTCCTGATCGTTACCCCATAACACATATTCATGACTTCACTTCCGGTTTACATGGCAAAAGATTGATCTCATCTGCCCTTACGGCACATATTCATGACTTCACTTCCGGTTTACATGGCAAAAGATTGATCTCATCTGCACTTACCACCAAATTCCTGTAGCACCTGGAGACGTTTTCACTGGTATTTAAAATCCGCCTTTAAAGCCCAACCCACTCCTAATCGCTGGACCGATCCTTTACCCTTGGTGTTACTTGGACATCGCTCTATAGTGAAATCTGACCTTGGTTAACCCAACCCCCCCCCCCCCCAGCTGAATTCCACTCAACTTGTACTTGACTAATGTCCGACGACTCGACTCGGACTTGACTAAAGTATCTTCGCTGGTTGATTTGCACACATGGTGCATCTGCTGCATAACAATGGTACTCATAACCTGGAGCCTGTTGTTGAATGTGATTAAGTCACCATTCTCTGGAACTTCCTGATCAACACAGGTAGAACAATTAGAGCCAAAGACTATAGGGTCAACATGTGCCTACTCACTGGCATAATAATTCCATCTCACCATAATATTGTACCACTGCAATACTTAAAAAAGTTCGATAAAGTCTTATAAACTCTCCAAGTTCAAAGATCTTCAATTGAAAGTCCAGAAAATGTTGCAGTTGAAAACAGCAGTGATACTAATTGTGATTGGTGCTCTGGTAGTGATAAGGGAAAATTTTACCCAAATTTACTGAGAAAATGTCATGTAGGCCTAATGTATATGAGATCCAAAAGATCGTTGTATGTGACACAACGCATGTCTTTCAAAGAGCTCTTTCAGTGGCAGACGACCGCAATTGCAGTTGCTCTTGCACACTCTTGTCAACGGATCAAGACTATAGATAAGTGTATGGTGATGCAAGTAAATGATTGGTGATTTCAAAGTACAGTAGCCATGCAGTATGAAGTGAAACATGATATACAATGCCCTTCTGCAGCCACAGATCCCTGAATGGGACCAGAGGTACTACACTTAATGTAAGGAAAAATTGAAAAATCATAATAATAATAATAAAACTAAATAAAAATTCTGCAAATAACATCATTTACAATGAAAATGTACAAAAGGAATTCAGACAGTGAGGGAAAGTGGATAAAACAATTGCACACAATGTGGCAACAACTAGCTAAAGCACAATGTAAAGGCTGGAGACACGACAAGGTTGCTCGAATGGTGCACTGGAAGTTAAATCAAAAACTATTATCAGATCATAGAGATAGACGATAGAACCGAAAACAAAAATCATGTTTGCTTATTGGCATATCCTGCCCCTTCAATACAAGAATTGAAAGAAACAAAAATGAAACAACTGAGGTATATGAAGACTCAGAGAGGGATGAAGCCAAAACAGTGTCATTATTTTCACTGATTTTCCTATTCTCTAAAGGGCAACGTAGTATGTTAATGGTACATTGTTTCCCATTTAGATCCATCTAAACTGACCTATTGGGATTATCCCTTTCTGTTACATTGGTTGGGTTTTTCCTACTTTAACACCAAATGGCAGAAATAATCTCCATGAATTTGTGTTGACACTATTGTTTGCAGAATATGAATTAAAGCAAGGAGTGAAAAAATGTCTGCTGCTTTAACCAAGATTTAACTTTCTAAGATAAACTTGTTTAACACCAGATCTTTACTTGAGTTCACTTTGGCTGTGCACCTTCCTTGCATAGCTCTTCATGATTTTAAAACTTCATTTCCTTGACCAAGGTCCTTGCCAGCTAAGGTCAATTTGGCTTTATATCTTTTCTTCCTCTGTCTACTTTTAAAAGATCTCTGTAATAATTTAAATACTAAGACTGATAATGATGCATCTTACAATCCATACCACACTCCTGATATGTCTACATAAGGCCTACAGTCTAATTGTAACTTTCCAATACACACTTTGCTACTATACTTCTCTAACCTCTCTGGAAAGAATGTCTTCATCAGACTTAGCTAGCAGCAGCCAATTGTAGCAACTCAAGAAAAATAAATCAATGACAAAGGAGGTAGACGCAAAATATTTGTACATGCCTATACATGTTTTAAATGGTGTAACTATCAGAACAATATTGGGGGTACAACAGTAAATGGGTCTTAATAGAGTCCACGGGGTAGAAGGTGGCAAATGTCTTTCATAATGCTAGAAAGACTCAGCTGGTATCTTTTGACAGATCCCAGGACCCTTTAAAGGTGCCTCTTAGCATGGATGGCCTTGTTCTTGAGGAACTGTCATAGTAGAAGCTCCTTGGCATTTCCTTTACTTCAAGGCTAGAATGGGGGCCTTAACTGACTAACCTAGCTAAGTCTGTCTCAAGGAAGGTTGGGGCTCTTTTCTGATCTATGATCTTTCTGTTAACCGACATTGTGTTAAATATTTATAAGGTAATGATCAGGCCTTGCATGGAGCATTGTTGACATCTTTGGGCTGCTGCAACATGTTATCTCGACATATTTGATCAGCTCCAAAAACGAATTTCTCATGCAGCTGGCCCTGAACTGGCCTGTACACCTCTGTCTCACTGTCTCACTGTAGAGAACTTGCATTTTTCCACAGGTACTACTTTGGTAAGTGTTCTTCTGAGTTGGCTGAGTTGGTTTCTCTTCCTCTCATCAGGTCAAGGTCTGCTAAATTTCTGCATGACTTCTGTTTCTATTCCCAAAACAAACACAAATTTCTATGCTAACAGCTTCTTCCCCAGGACTGCTAAGATCTGGGACTCTCTGTCTTCAGACTTCTTTCCACTTACTTATGATCTTGCCACTTTTAAATCTAATGTCAATTGCTATCTTCTTGGAAATCTTCAATTTTTTGGTCTTTAATTACATCTATTTTTCTGTTTACTTTTTCTTTCTACTCCTTTCAAAGTAACTCAATACCTCGAAGTGGTAATCCTGCCTTATCTTCAGTGAAGGATTAAATCAAACACAAACCCTCCCCCCAAAAAAACCTGAACAGTAAAATAAAGAAAACATAGAAAGTACAAATTATTGGGGAGGTTGTGCCCCTTCTCCTCTACCTTGTCAGTTACAGTCAAGTATAAGAAGTAGTCCTAATGCTTTGTCTAATTGTGCCTTAAATGTCTGTTAAATGGTACTTGGAAGCAAGGGTTTTAGGCATTTGTTTGACTTTGTTTGAGCAGGGTCGCTAATTTTGAAACATAAATCATTGGGGGGCTAGGCCTATATGACCTAAAAAAATTTCACGTTTATGCTGCCTGTATTGCTTTCCCAGGGGGTTATACGACATTAAAAAATCTTCCAGGTGACTAAGCCCCTCCAACCCTCTAGATACGGGACTGCTACATATTTGATCTTACCCGTGCTTCTTAACTAACTTATCTTTTGCCTGATTTTAGCCCAGAGTTTATTGTATAAATGATTATTTCATAAGAGCAACCTACATTTTATAAAAGAAATAGCATCAGAATTGTGCTTTATAAACTTAAATACAAAAGTAAAAAATTGTTTTAATGGTCTTAATTGGTAGATTACACAAAGGAAACAAAACAAACCTGTAGAAACAGTTCCCATAAAAGCTCTTCTGTAACATTTTGTGAAAGGTTCCCAACAAATATTGAGCATTCTGAATCAAAGTGACCACGTCCACCAGATCTTGCCATGGCATCTACATTAAATGACAAGAGAAAAGTATATTAGAATATGGCAAAGATATAGTGCAATTTTAAGGTATGCCATGAAAAGTCGATTTGAAACAGCTTCTTAATAGATGGTCCATTGCCCACCACAATATGTAACAACATATTGTAGTGGGCAATGGATTTATGGAAGGGTGTGTCTCTTTCATAAACAAGTGGCAAAATCTCATGATATTAATGAGTCATTCAATCCAGATTCCTGATGTATTCAAATTTTATTAAAATTTCACTACTTGTAGAGCGTCTTAGTAGATGGCATTTCTGAAAATTTCAGTCAAAATTATCAAGACACTCCAGATTTATGGCTTTTTACAGATTTCATAATTTTATGGAAAATTTCAAAATCGTCTGTACCTTTAAAAGCCCACAACATCAGATGCACATACATCTGCAGTATTTTTTACAGTTACTCCATCTTCTTCATCAGGTGAATGGATCCAAACTAAAACAGGAGGTTTTGTGCCCACCATGCCAGATCTTAGGAGGTTTAAAATATTGATAAAAGTCGAAATTTTTTTTTTGGGGGGGGGG